>JAVSBS010010199.1:0-21544 GCA_033124195.1 Coracias cyanogaster | reverse complement strand
GGTCAGCCTGTTGTCCACCAGGACTCCCAGGTCTTTTTCCTCAGAGCTACTCTCCAGCAGGTCAGCCCCTAACCTGTCCTGCTGCTGGGGGTTATTCCTCCCTGGGTGCACAACCCTACACTTGCCCTTGTTACACTTCATAAGGTTCCTCTCTGCCAACTCTCCAGCCTGTCCAGACCTTGCTGGATGGCAGCACAGCCTTGTGGCGTGTCAGCCACTCCTCCGAGTCTTGTCATCAGCAAACTTGCTGATGGAACACTCTATCCCTCTGTCAAGGCTTTGGTTTCTCTGAGACTTCCAACTGTTTTGTGAAGTGGTTACCGAGTGAGGTACTCCCCCAGGTTCTTTTTCTAGGGTTGTTTTGTGGGCTGCAGGTTCAGTTTCACAGCTGAGAGGGATTAGTGAGCACCAGCCTTCTGCGAGGGGCTTCAGGAACATCCCGCACACTGAGCGGCAGATGGAGAATGGTTCTTGGCAGCACTGGGTTTCTAATTACTGCAAGAAGGACTCAGCATCATGCCTTCACCCCAAGCAGCTGTACTTTAATTTACAATGGAAAAAATCCAATCAGATCTGTCTTTTGCCTCTCATCACTTAATCCTTGTTTTATTTTTTTATTTGTGATCATACTATTTATTTGGTTTAACATTTTAAACTAAGAGTCTCTGGATTTTTTTTAAAGGCTTGACTGCCAAGAATTTCCCTGTGATGGTATTACTTTGAGATAAACCACTGCCAAGAACTTTCCTCAAGTATGATGGGATTATTTAGGGAACAAAGTGCTGTCACATTCCAGCATCAAGATTCGGGATTCCATGGGCAGGCCAAACCGTTCCAGCTGTAAAGTCACAAGTGCCCCAGGGAAGGCTCAAAATGAGGGCACACAAGCAAGAAGCTGCTGTTTCAGGATGTAAAAGTATCTACTCTCTAAGCACAAAGTATCAAGCTTCCCAATTTCTCACCTCAGATGTAAATTAATGTACATATAAAAGGAATCTATGGCAAACAGACATGCTGATGATTCCTTCCCCCACTTCTGGCAACCCCAGGGTTCCCATTATCTTCATTTGATTTCTTTTAGACATGTCCCACCGTCAGGAAAGGCCGTTACTCCCACAGCGTCACCGTGCATCCCAGAAGAGATAGAGCCCAAAAGAAACGGGCCTTACCATTTCCGCATGTTAACTGTGCATACTGCTATCTTCTTCAGGACGGAAGATTGTTTTCTGGGCTTATCAGTTACTACATTCCCCATGGATTCGCAAAAGGCCAGATTCTAACTAAGTGCACCTCAGAAAAATTGACAATTTACGTCTCAACACAGTCTCACGGAGATTTATTAGTTCACAAGGAGGCAGCTTTGTCCTCACAAAATCTATTTTCTACTAGAAAAGGGGGCTCAAAGTGAAAAGAAGCATGGTGGTAAATCAGTTTTCTGCCTCGGTCCTACAGTGTCCTGCAGTTTAATTTTTAATGAGCTAGATGGCATTTGTGTACATTTTCTATCACCTTTTTCAAAGAACCATGGAACTAGAGCACTTTTGAGGCAGTAGAGAAAGCAGCAAGAAGATGCCCATTACCCAGAATAAATCTACTGGCTTCCATTCTGCTTTCCTAGCCCTTCCATGAAACTGATTTCTACCAAAATACAGTATTTCATAAAAAACAGTTTATCTACAGCAGTTTGGGACTTTGAAGGACAGCAGCAACTCTCAGTGTTTAAGATCTTTATCTAGAGCTTGAACAGCTTCTGTCACTGTAATAGGTAATTCAGAAATTAAGTTTCACCCATTCTGAGATGTACATATTAAACAGACCTAACCAAGCAATGATCAGAAGATAGTATTTCACATATTGAATTCCTTAATATGCAGTTCATATTAACAGAACAAAAAGCATTTTTAGGGCATATCTTAAAAGAAAAGTGAGATGTTTAAAAATTTTAGACTAGAGATAGAGATTCTGTTTAAGCTTGTCACTAATTTTGGACCCCTTAATCCACTGCTATAGTCCTATTTTACAAAATGGCAACTGACTTAATGAAAGACAAAGCCAGGGTAGAAATGAAAATGAAAACAAGGATGAGATTTGAAGTCCTTGAATACAGACTGAAGCACAGGCTGAAAACAGACTTAAGTGTCCAAACAAATCTTGTGCCAAGTCACAGCTCGTGGGCTAATTTCAATTCAATACTAACAATAAGAGAGTGAAATTTTCACCACCACTCCTAAATCCTTATATCTTCTTCTCTATGTCAGACAAATTGCTAATGGGAATAGCCAAGAAGCAGATCTGTATCTTTCCCCCAGGGAAATATCATTCCTAAACAGGGAGCATCATAAGAACTGCAGGGAAATATGTTCTAAGTAACTGAAAGTTAAGACAACTCATATTTGAGCACAAAGAGAATTTTGCTGTATCAGAACCCATCAGGAAATTATTTTGTCTAAGATTAATTCAATTTCATAAAGCAGTGGTAGATGTCAACTACATTGCCTTTGTTATTAAAATGTAACTAAAAGTAATGTATTTGCAAAGAACGTTCTGAAAAGACACTACAAAAAACTTGGTGCTATTTACTGTACCATAACACCCTCCAGCTATGAGAAATGGACTAATACTGCATCATAATTTTTCAAATGCTTGATGAACTTTCAAACAGTGTCACTGGGCTTTTCATCTTAAAGTTGGTTTAAGAAATAAACATCCCATGGCAATGATGGAACTCATGGGCTAGAACCTCTCTGCTGTGAGGCCAGGCTGAGAGAGTTGGGGCTGTTCATCCTGGAGAGGAGAAGGCTCCTGGGAGACCTTCTTGTGGTCTTTCAGGACTTCAAGGGGGTCTGTCAGAAAGTCCCTGGGGAGAGATTTTTCACAAGGGCTTGTAGTGGCAGGACAAGGAGTAATTGCTTCAAACTGGAAGAGGGTAGATTCAGATTAGAAATGAGGAAGTTGTTTTTCACCGTGAGGGTGGTGAGATACTGGAACAGGTTGCCCAGAGAGGTTGTAGATGCCCCAACACCGGTTGTGTCTCGAGGCCAGGTTGGATGGAGCTTTGAGCAACATGGAGATGTCCCTGCCCATGGCAGGGGGGGCTGAAACTAGACGATCTTTAAGGTCCCTTCCAACTCTAACTATTCTATGATTCTATGATCTGCCTGCATGAAATAGTAATTTTTCCTCTGTTTCCTGCCCAAACTTGGTATTTTGCATTATTTGAAATTTCTCAACAGACATCAGTGGGAACACGTCTGGGCTCCTCTCATCAGTTCTATAAATGTTTGGAATGTGTGATGACTCTTTAGCTTCGTAAAATGGAACAAAGTTAAATATTAAAGATTATCAACACCACGGAAGTCTAGTGTAGCTCTGCCTCTTACATGATCTAGTCATAAAAATTTACAGAGCCTGCATCTAAAATTAATGAGTGGTGGAACAGTGTTTTCCTGAGAGCTCCTAAACATAGCGCACTATCCCATTCTCACGACGCTGACCACTCATCACTGGTGAGGAAAAGGTTGAAGTACGTTAGCGTGTATCTGTTAACATCTGTTATATCTGTTTTATCTGGGAGAATAAAATACACAGCTTATGTCAGTTCTGACCAATCTTTTCTGAGGTAGCACTGCACCACCTGTCCAATATACGACACAGGAGATGCAGCACATATTGTAAGGTGCTATATCAGGTGAAAAGGACATTTACAGGGATGCTCTCATCTCATGAGCCTGACTCAGAGAAGCATCTTCCACTGCCCTCAAAGGAAGCTAAAAGTAACCAGCATTGTACAGGAACAGCTACAACAATGGTCCCTGGAACACAGAACACAGTAAATGGCAGCATCTGCTTATGAATACATGAAAGTCGTATTTGACAGTCAGCAGTTTCACATAGAACTGTGAATCCCATAGACTTCTGACTGGCAATTACTGACTGTTATCCCTGTCCCTCTATGCCAGAGAGATGTGAGAAGGCAGCAGGAAAACTAAGGAAAATAGCGGTGCTGCATCCACAACTGATACTATGGACCACAGATAACTATACTCAAAACCTCCAAACAGAGGAACAACCCAAACCAAGCATTATCCACGGTACAGTAATTCTATATTTTGTCCAGCAGCAACCATGCTTTAAATCCACAGGAAGCCTCACTGACCTCTCAAACAAGCAGCGTGTCTGGGGGTGAGCTGGACCTGCTCCAAGACCAATGTGTGGTCTCTCTAAAAAGTCACCCAGCCAAGGTGCAACTGAAACTGTCACGCAGCACGACAGTCTACATACGTGTCACAGAAATGAAACACTGCATTGGAATTTCAAAGCTGCAAGCTAGCTGACACCTTCAGGGAAAAATAAAAAAAGTAGACCTGAGTACTAGTGAAAATGATGAATCATACCCAAATCACTGGAGAGACGTTTTCAGATAGGTATAAGAATGTTAATTTATTTCTTGCGGGCAGTGAGCAAACGAATGAAGCCACCATGCAACTAAAGATCCTAAATCAGGGAAGTTTTGAAACAAGTTTTGAAGCCTCATCTGTAGCAAATAGCAATTAAAACATCCATAATGTGCAACTTGTGTTTCCAGTGTTATCAATTAGACGATAACTCGTTGCTTTACTGTAGTAACGTCTTTTAATTAAGAAAGTGCTTCATTACAGTGATCTCAGGTCAGACAGGTATAAGATGCAGGTTTTTCCAAATATCAGTGAAAAAGTAGATGTTAGAAGGAATAAGGGAAATTGCTGAACCCCACATAAAAATACCACAAAAAAAGCCTTTCACGAGGGATGAACATACTACTTTTTAAGCAACGGTTCCCTGGTGATTTTAAGGTTTCCACTGGCCTCTTAGGAGAGCCATTAAAGTCTTAGATGGCAAAAGCTACTGGAATGGAGTCTTTCCTTACGCTCTCTTACATAATTCATCTACCCGAGAAGTTCCGCAGGTTACCAGTAGTTCATAGTCTGGGAAGAAAACTACACCGTTGTTTCTCTAGGCATTTTTCCATCTTCCATTACACTGTTCCTTTTTCATTTTACAGCAGGTATTCACTTGTGAATAAATGCTTCAGAACCTATTTCTCAATTCCAATCTCTGCTTTGAAATGTTACTTAGTTAGAAGCCATTTGTGGCAAAGGAAGAGAAAGAGTAGCTGAGAATAACTTTAGATTAAATATCAGATAATGACATAAAAAGAAATTACACTCAAGTCAAACTGGGATAAATCTCTAGGAAACCTAATAACTACTTTGAAGTTATTACCTGTTAGAAGAGGAAAACACATAAGGCGGTAAATGTGTATTTACCAGTGTCTATCATTTGAAAGAATTTGAAGTGCATACTGTATGTTAAAATATTTTATATATTAAAAGCCAGAACAAGACAAAAGAAAAACAGAACTCTGAAGTCAGCCTTACAGAAATACTATTTACTAAGCACATCAGAAATAACTCAGATTAAATACCGGTAACATATGTATCAGCTTTACTTATCAAATCTCAAACTCTTTCATGGGAATTTGAGTACCTGAGCCATCCTCCATGAATAAGACCCATGAAGAATTCTCTTTTCTGTCCTTTTTTTTCCAGTGTAAGGAACCACTGTTTTTATTAGAAACTAGGCAGTGACTAAGGACTGCATATAAATCCAAACCAATATCACTGCCATCTTTACAAAATCACCCCTGCAAACCAATACTGTGGAATTAATAGTTTCTTGATCCTTCATATTAGCTGGTGCAAAGCCTATCTCTAAATAAAGATAAAAGTATTGATATGCATAAGCATAAAATGACATATATGAAAGTTTTATCTCATTAGACAACGTTTAAAAATGAGATTAATTTTTAAAATAGTAATCTGGGTACCCCTGGCTTCAAGGCTATTGACAAATCATCTTCATTTCAGATCTTCCACCATCCTATGCTAGTAGAACACGCTATTGATACATGTTTTGCTTTCCTGCTCGATCCCCATGAATGTAATCACTCAGCATTTTCATGATGCTGCAACTTGATAAATTTGCTAAAGGGTGAGTATTCTTGGTGAGAAATGATTGACTAGCATTTGCTGAAGCAACTCGGCTTTGCTTTGCACAGTCATGCAATGGTCCTTGGTGAACACTACTTATAGACAAAGAGGAAGGGAAGAATCTCTAGAAAAAGGGATCCTTTGTTATTTCCCGATATTTGTGAATGGTACCTTACAGCAACATGCCAGTGAGCGCTCTGGTGGAGTTTCCCGTGAGGCTGATGGCCGTATGATGTTGCTTAATGAATGTAGGGGATATTGTCACTGACCATGTTTTGTTTAATGCTCACTGAGAAAAACCATCACTACATTTACCTCTGGATTTTCTATGAGCTGCTGACTACACTCACGTCTATAACTACTTTTTCTACTTCAAATATGGTCACACAGTCCCATGTCAAATGCTAAGCAGACTCTTTGAAGGTTGATTGAAACCTTACAGTCTTTGAAAATAAGCTCACTTACACTGAAGCAGCCTGTGAAATTTAAAATGCAAGAATTTCCATATGTGGTTATGCGCCTTTTGGGGCAGGTAACACAAAGTCTATTAAGATCTCTGGGTGCTCTTTGCTATGGCTTTGCCGAATTCCTACATTAATACTCACTCCTCTAGTGGTTATTTTTAGGTATAATTAAAAACCTTGTCCAAAGTCAAATCAGATCTGTTCAGAACGAAGCAATGGTAGAGGATAGAAAAGGCGTGCTACTCATAATTCTACAGTGCTTTAAAGCTTACCTAACTCAGCAAGAGTGGTTCAATAGGTGAAACCTTTCTTTTTTATTGTCTTTAAACACAAAACGTGATCAATACCACCACTGATTGCCTGACCTGACATCTATCTCACCGGCATTTGCCTGTAGGGGTGGCAAGCAGTAGAAAGGAGCTTTCCATTTCTCTTTCTCTTTGTAATCGACATTAAGCTGACATTGTTTCTGCTTCCTATTTGTTGGTGCTGTATCACTGCAAACAAGAAATATTAAAGCTGCTCTATTCTTAGAGGAGCAAATTGCAAAGCAGTCAGAAGCCTTTTGTTATGTAGCTTTTGGAAGTATTTTGTAAACACATCAAATTTAAGTGGGAGTAATAGAGATTTTTGGCACTAGTTAGGCCACAAAGACCGTCCCTCACAGGCCATGCATGGCAATATTTCATTCTGGCGTGTGAGCCCTGATGAATGGCACTGCTAAGAGAGGATATAATTCACATCACTACATTAATAGCTAGGTGACACCATTCTACAGTTAGATCTTCATTTGCAAAAGCCAAGATTGATCCCCCAAACCTGTCCCAAGCTGTCCCACCACAACTGTTTGAACTCTGCCTCCACTTTCCCAGCACTATCTGCAGGACTCTACAGATGTTACCAAGCAAAATGTGGAGGACTACACAAGAAGTGGGAAAAGAGAGAGGTACTGCTGCTGCTAATGTCTGACAATAAACTGCAAAGCAGAAAACAACCTTCACAGGTCCTCCAGTTCACTCACTGAGGGAATAATCAGTGTGTCTGTATCATCCTTCTTAAGTGCTTTTCTAACCTGTTCTTGAGAGTGTCTGATGAGGAAGACTCCATGATCTCTCTAGACCATTTCCTGCAGGTATTGCTTTCCTTCGAGTTAGAAACAAAGGGTATCTACCATGAGATACTTGCTGCTGTTTAACCTCATCACTTGTCATGGAGAGCAGATTCCTTTCCTCTGCAGGAACGCCTGACAGCACTATCTTCACTCTTTCTCCTCCTAGACTGTCTCAGGACTTGCACTTTACATGAGGTCTGATTTTCCACATCTTTGATCATTCTTGCTGTCTCCTTGTCAGGAATACACATGTACCTGTCTATATTCATTAACTTCCTCTTTCTCACAGGCCATAACTTATGCAAATCATTTGCACTGTACTCCCTTTCCCAATTTACCTGTAGTTCTTCCCAGGATTTGGTGTCACTTCAAAGTTAATTAAGCAACCTATGACAGCATCATTTATGAAATAATTAAAGACTGGCAAATCCAGGAAAGCCCCCAAAATAATTTCACTCAATGTGTTCCTCTATTTTAAAAGTAAACATTCATACCTATTGTCTTACTATGGTATAAAAGAAATGAAAATATATTTCTTTCATAGCAAGACAATGTTTAGAGGCTCTAATTAGACTACAAATATTATTAGAAGAAAATTATTCTGGAAAACGAAGACTAGGAAGTAAGAAAGGTGAACAAGATAGTAGAAAAAATATAGACTAACACAGAATGTATCCAGGAAAATAGAATTGTGTGACAAAAAACTTGGAACTAGTTCTGAAACAGTGTTTGACAAGTGCCCTCACCTTTCTTTAAATCTCTTCTAAAATTCAATTTGAGCAAACCCCCAGATTTGCTCTATCAATGTTACCTAATCACAACTAGATGATAAGGTTTCATATTCCATTTTGCTTAGGTGTTAATTTTTGCTTGGCCCCTAGTAGACATGGCATAGAAACAAATAATTACATGCAGAACAATTTCCTGTCTTTCCAAAGAAACAGTTTCTGATTTCCAATAATACTCTGTATCATAGTGTTTATGTGTGTATGTATATTTATATTAATATTTATACATAAGAACTACTTAAAGCAGCTTTTTTTTCCTTGTCGGTAAAACACCTGGCACTCCTCTGGTGCTATACACAATGTGGAGGGACAGAATGTATTCCCAGATGACAAAACAAGTTCATGAAGAAATTCAGCATCTTACATTGAGGAATAATATTAAGGATAGAAAATAACACTTAGGTCTTTTATCTGAACCACTTTGTTACTGATTTAGCCCCAGTATCTTCTAGTATCACTTATTTTGCATAGGACCTTTTCACAAATGATTTTACAGCTACGAACTTCAAGCACCTTCAATGAACAGAAAAGGCAAATAAGGCAGACTATTGGCATAAAGGAGTTATTTTTAACTGCTGTGGTCTAAAATAATTTGTAGAATGCTTACCATTAGCTTGTGTTAGTATGTAAAATTTATCAAAATAAGACATGCAGATGAGAAGGCTCCAGCATGATCTTACTACAGCCTTCCAGTACTTGAAGGGGGCCTACAGAAACTCAGCAAGGGGAGCTTAATCAGGGACTGTACTTAAAGGACAAGAGGTAACAGTCTGAAATGGAAAGAGATCATGTAGATTTACATGAGATATTAGGAAAAAATTTTTCCTTATAAGGGTGATGAGACACTGGCCCAGGCTGCCCAGGGAAGCTGTGGATGCTCCATCACTGGAGATGTTCAAGGCCAGGCAACTTGGTCTAGTGGGAGGTGTCCCTGCCATGGCCGGGGGTTGGAACTAGATGATCTTTAAGGTCCCTTCCAACCCAAGCCATTCTGTGATTCTGTGATCTGACTGTCATAGCACGAGGCAGATACTAGATACACGTCATTATCTACTATAATTAGAGATGTCTTGGACATTTCTCTCAGGCAGTGAACGTCACAAGATACCTCTTCAACAAACTGGAAGAGAAATTCCTGTCAATTTGTCACCCATGCTCCACTGATTTGCAGATTGGAATCCCTAATTTTCTGAATATTTATATTCCTTCCTTACAACCGCATTGACAGCAGACTCCATAATTGTACAGGGCCATGTATAAACATTGGTACACAAAGGAAATGGTTTCAGATGGGGTACTTTGATCTTCCCCTACCTCTGCATTCATTTTGTAGTTAAAGTCAAAGTCACTCCTCAGTGTGTAGCTATGAAATAGAAAAGTTTATTTCTGACTTAGGGGTGGATGCTAGCACAAGAAAACAAAAGGTATCAAGTCTCATGTCTTTGAAAGCACTGGGTAAACAGTTTTACGTGTTGCAGCTTGGTTTGTGAATGTGAAAATCCTGAAATGGCAGGAGTCCTACCGAGAGAAGCTGAGATACAGCGACTTTGTGCAGTATGATTTCATGGCTGGTGCAACATGCAACTGCATAACTGGAGTATTTGGATCAAAGCTGCTCCAAATAGTGTAGACAGTAATACAATTTTGAGCCTGTTTCTATAGTATGATGAGTGTTCACCACAAGTAATTAGCTTATTTCTAAATAAAGTGATAAAGAAATGGACTGGTTCCTTACTTGGATTGTTCTGTTTCGCATTTGAAATATCTATTAGGTAATGAAGGGACTTAAATCTTTAGCTGTTCTTAGTCTACAGAGTACTTGGAAATTTAGCACCTTCATCATCTGTTCATGACTGGCAAACAATAAGGTTATATTTTTTTTTTTTTCCTGTCATAGAACCTTAATGACAAGCTATATTTCAATCTACAGTTTTGCTGAGACTTTCTTAGCTGAAAATAAAATAAAATCTATAAATATATCTCTAATTGTCAACCACTGTAAGCATTCTTAAAAATATACTTCAAAAGCAAAAGAAAACAGGTCAGATTAAATACAGGGTGCAGACTTGTTTTCCTGGAAAGGGCATTTTCACACAGTTATTCTTCTGATCAGAATGGCATTTAAAATTGCCCATTTCCAGTATGACTGTATTTAAAATTAACCCGTCATCAGCATCTTGAAAAGTTAGTGTGCCTACTGCTGCTGGCTTTAACATGTACTTTATGACATGACATATAAGCTTGGATAGTATCATACAGGGCTTCTAGCTTCACCATAATAAAATCCTTCATGAATTCAGAGGGTGTCTCAGTTTAACTGTCATTTTAATGCTTTTTTTGGTCACATTTGCATCTCCCATAACTTATTTTTTCCAAATGTATCCACATTCTTGCAGTCTCATTGCAAAACTTCCACTTGTATTGTGCAGAAGCAGAAATGTTCCATGTCAGCTTGTTAACAGCCTTCACATCCGGAGGCCGTTGTCATATACATGCTCCTAAAACACTCACGAGTTTGTTGCTTAGCTAAGGATAGAAAAATAACTAGTAAAATGTTTTTCTTTTCTTCAAAGAAAACTGACTTAATTAACCAAGTGAAGAATGGGGTTGAAGCCAAGATGTGATTTAAATGTGCTGATTACATCCTTTCCTCATTTTGTATTGAGACTGTCAAACATCCAGGGTTCCTTGGAGCAAGAGCCACATCTCTGTTTATTCTGTAAAATGCTTAGTACAGGAGGAACTTAAAAAAATTTTTTTCAAGTTACAATTCTTCTCAAGCATTTCCTTCACTGTGTTTATACTGACATTTTAAGACTTCTTAATTCTATCGCTCTTGGAAATTTTCAGTAATTCACACAGCAAAGAAACAGATGCACACAAACGCAGCGAGAGCCTGGCAGAGAGCGGCACTTGAAGCTATGCACCAAAAAAAAAGTGCCTTGAGTTTTCAGAAGCCTGACTTTTCTCAGTATGGGTTAGACAACCATACAACATGAATGCAGAGACGGCTTTAGGCATTAAGCAACTGAAAGCACAGGCTTAGGATGGTAAATAACGAGGCTGTAAGATCAGTTCCGGTCCTATGGGATGCTGAGAGGGAGCGCTGCTGTGTAACGGGAGTTTGCCTTGGGGAGTTGTGACCGAAAGCCAGGCTCAGCCACTCCCAGTAAGGTCTGCAAGAGGAGTCCTTGTCTGTCTGAGCCCTCAGAGCAGCAAAACTCACTTTTGCATCTACTGCTGGGACGTGCTGCCCACAATTTGCCTAAGAAACAAATGTTAGAGACCTGCATATCCACAGTCTCCCTTGACAGCAATCTTCCATAAACTTGTGGGACTCATAGAACGTGGAATGTGTGAAATTTTTAAGAATCACTTGTCTTCTGGGACCAGAATGATTAATTTCCTAACTCTGATGTAACCTTCTTTAACGACCTTGGTTGACCTTTTCTTTATCAATTTTATTCACACAAACAGTTGTAATATGTGCTCATCTGCAAAAAACCGGGCCTCAACAACCTTGAGAAAACCTTTTCACGTGAGACTTGTACAGTCCAAGATTACAAAGACAAAAAGAACTGGGAAAACATCCAAACCTTTTTGGTGCTTATCTTGCATAAATCACTCAATTTCTTTATCACTGAGTTCAAATTGCTTTTGTTAGTTTGAGCTGCACTGGGATGTCTGCAGATCCAGACAATAAAGCATTGAGTGGGGAATGACAGGACACGGAAATCCTACAGTTGTAGGTTTTTACAGGAGGCAACAGAACTTTTTTCTTCTATAGTGACCACAAGCGGAAAACAGGTATGGAAAAACATCATAGCTGTTGCTTCCTCTCCTTCAGTAAGCTGGAAAGTGCCAACGTGTTAACAGAGATCCTGCAAACCCTTAACACGATCAGCTTTCTGAAAATATGACAGTAATCTTTGGACAATACGCAGGAGGGAAGAAGAAGAAGAGCAGCTCTCGGCCAGCTGACTGCTACTCTCCAAGCAGCATGCGCGATCCAGCAAGCCCTCCCTGTTCTCCACAGGTAGGATGCACGTCTCATGTTTCCTAACACACTTCTTACTGTTTCAGCTAATTGTCTGACACAAAAGCGTATTTTAAACAGGGCGAGACCATTTATAATGAAGCAGAAGAATCTTTCATTGATCCTTTGCCAAACATGGTGTCAGTTTTAGAAGGCTGGCAGAGGAAGCAGCTTTTTGTGTGCATGCTTTTATCTGCTTTCAAAGGTAACAAGACTCATTACAGGAATTTGTAAGAGTCTTTAAAAATAGCTGGCAAATATGTGAGCTCTTTCTATATTTGCTTACAGTGCTCGAGGGCAAGTTCTACAAGTTTCATGACTTGACCTACCCTGTTAACACCGTTTGTTGCCTGCTGCTTCAGAGCAATACAAGCACGGGGTGGAAACTGCTGCATCTGCTTCCTTAGACCTTGTGGTGGCACAGGGTAATTCAGGCAGAAGAAATGAAGAATCCAGTAGCATTTATTTCTTTAAAAAAATTCAGTTACACACTTTGTGACAAACAACGTACGCCACCTGCTAGGTGGACGTGCCCTGAATGAAGCTGCAGCCTGTGGAAAGCCCACACTGGAGCTTCTGGCAAAAACTGCAGCCTATGGAGAGGAGCCAAGGATAGCCCACCACCAGGACACACCACGTTACTTAGCTGTCCCAAATGACAGCTTGGTGCTGTAAAAACTGGTGCTATATTTTTGTTTAGGCTCTCTCATCAGCCTCCCATTTATTACCACTGCTTACGTTTATTTAGTCTAAATAATAGTATTTAGTCCAAATAATGCCTAGACCATGGGCTTATTCCATCTGTCCCATACCTTTTCTGCTGTTTCTTCATTCTGTTTCTCATCTCTTGATGTCTGTGTTTTGTACAAAGCATCCTTAAAATCCACTCCTATTGAAAGAGCTCTTTGCGTTTTCCTCAGTACAGTAATTGCCTTTGTCCTACCTCCTTAATTTATGTTTCAATCAATCCGTTCTGGGTACTCACATTCTTTCTAGTCCCATGTATTTACCATTCCAGGCGCTGGCAGCTACCCGTAACCGCAATCATGTTAATTGTTACAGACTACAGGAAAAAGTGATTGACAATCGTGGCATGACAGCAGCAAGGGGATGGAGACCCCGCACCTCAGCCCGCTGACCTCTCACCCTGACAGTATGCAACACTGGAAAAAAGGCTTTCCTACACTTATACTTCTCTCTACTAGGAAGAATGCTAAATACAGGGAGGGAGTGATGAGGATAAGCTCATCACAGGAGGGCCTGATGCCCTCCTCTAATTTGTGTATTCTGTAAAGATAGTGCAGACAGTTTTCTTCATGTTCCCGCCATTTTCGTACAAAACCCACAAAGTACAATTTGAAGAAATCAGTTAATTCCCACAGCTAACTACTTTTTGAAATCCAAGTAAACCCTTCTGAGATGGATCAGCAACAAGGATTTAGAAGTTAAATCTTGCCTAGGTATCATAAGGAGAACAATTTAATGTCAAGTGTATAAAGTCTTGATTGGAACCCTCTCTACCCTTGCGGAGCTGCCCCTTCCAAGCCCTGTCTAGTTTTGTGCAACAGGTTTTAAGAAGAAGCAGACGTGGAAAAAAACAAAGGTCAGTGAAAAGAATCAGAGATACAGTAGCTGAATTCTGTGACAAGAGAAACGGAACATGAGGCTATCACAGATTTTAAGAAGACTGTACATGAACAAACAGCAAAACAAGATGGGAAACTATGTCAGTGCTACCATGTTCCAGCGGTAAGGTCAGTGAACGCTACTTTAGTCTGCTTGGAGACCACGAGGCTTTTAAAGAACAAGCCGAAAAATGTCTGTCAAGAGTGATACAGGCCCTGTCTTCTGACAGTGAGGAGAGTCCGTGACTTCCAGGGTGCTTGCTATCTCTTGTTTATGGTTTCTCTAATTTTCATAGACTGAGTGGTTAATTTATTAATGCACTCAGTTATTAACTCATTTTCTGCACCGGTTTCCTCCATATTCCAAGTAATATATCACATTACTGCAGCACTGCCTGCTTGGTTCCCAGTGCACACTAGCATTTCTCTTTTTGACATGTAAACTCAGTCTTGAAGAAGAGCTGCTCTGGTTCTACTTCAAGCTCTGCCTCTAACTTGTAAAATCAATGAGTGACATGTTAACAAGCCACTTGTCACCAAGAATTAGACTTCTCCATCTCTACGCATCCACACACATGCTCCTCCTTTCACTTCACCATCTTGACAATTCAGTGCCTAAACATGTCACCATTTCTTCAGCCAAAGTGGCTTCTCTTGTCAGACAAGGGTCAGTATATTAACACTTTCTTCTGACAGATGTTAAGCCACGTTCTGGTGAACTTCCCAAATTATTGGGCGAAGCTGCAGACTTTGCAAAAAAATGTAGATAAATTCTGAGAATGCCCAGGAGAGGATAAATCTGTTACCAATAGACTGCCTGCAATTAAAACTCTTTGATATATCCCTCAGTACTTTTGATCAAATTGCTCAGGGTGTCAGGAGAATATCATTAGTACGCAAAAGGTCTGACGGCCTCAGCCCTGTCTGCAGCCTCAAGCCATTGATCCTTTTGATATTGGCCAGCCTGCCTATTAGCGTGGCATACTCATGCTCTGCCAGCTATCACATGCAGGAACAAAACTGCTGAAATAATGAAGGAAGAAATCAAAATAAGGAAAGAAATTCAAAACTACATTTTCTACGAAGCTGGACAGCTCAATGTTTCAGTACTTCATAGACATTCTACAGGTCAGGATAGCAGGTAGACTGACGTGTGCACAGTTGCAGTGGGTATCTGCTGTTGACCTCCTAATCACGAAAAATAACACATAAAAAGATAAATGCCTTTTAAAAAGTTATCCAGCTCAGTATTTGTTGGTGACTCATCACGATATTGACTGTTTCTCCTGGCAGTTCCCACTGGAAATGCAGTCATTAGGCCAGCTGGATCAGAAAATTAAATTGAATTTAATTTTTAAGCACTCAGCATGGCTATGTGAAGGGGAAATGGTGCTTAACCAATGTGATAGCCCTCTGTGGTACGGTGACTAGGGTGGTAGATGAGGGGAAAGTAGAAGATGTTGTTTATTGTGACAGGTGACATATACAGCATCAAATTTCAAGGAGTTTTCTCTGTTCACTAAGCAGCTCATTGTGCCCTAGCAGAAAACAGAGAGAGTCTTTTTCACGAATTATGCTTTAAAAGTTAGATTGAACTGATACCTTATCACTATTTAGTATAAAGGTAGAACAAAATCTGACAAAGTTGGTACGGGAAAAGGAGGTTTTTGCTTTGGGTTTACTCCAGACACAAAATAGAAAAATCCTGCAAGTAAAATATAAATACTAAGTCCCAAGCAGGTAAAACACAGTACGTGAATGAGGGAAAGAAGTGTTCTACATCAGATTACTTCCTAAATACACAAAATCTCTTCAGTCTGATCAAGCCAATTATCTGTGTGTTAAAGCCACCGTGTTTCTAATTCACATCAGCAACCCTTGGCAAGTGCCTACAGCAGTGTAGAAAGTTAATGTTCCATAGACGGTTGGAGTATCTCAAATATGTCCATTGGGCTTTTACTTTTAAAAAGAAAATCCACATTACATCTTCTCAAAACTTTAGTTGCAGGAAAAGCATAAATCATCTCTTCTGTGTTACACTCAATTGCTTTTTTGGATCTCAGCTGCAGTGCTCGGGTTTTGTATCAGTCTGATGGGAAAACCTGAGGCAAATGCACCAAGCAGTAATTTTAGGTAGAGCAGACGCTGCAGTTTCAATTTTCTTGATTTAAAAAGAGAATGATTTTATCAATACAACATCAGATGCGCTTAAAAAGTGTTGATTGTAAAAATATTTACCGAAACAAAAATAGTTTTAAAAAGCTGATGCATATTTTCTTGTTTATGCCATGCCAGGATGAGTAGAGCAGATGTTTGGTGAGGTTAAACTGGCCACAAAACTGTCCACACTCTGTTTCACTTTCAGACAAGTTTTTAAGACCACTGAAATCTCATTCAAACTGAAGCAGGAAGTTTAAACACATAAAAAAAATCCCCTTACTTTAAATTTATTCCCAGTTCAAGTAAAATGAGAAGGATTTCAATTTATAATGGATTTTGTGAGCAGTGGCCCACATCTTCATTTATTTTTTAACATTAGTCGGAATTTTGGTGGTTACATTTCTTGACATAGTTCTTTTAAAGATTCATGTATTTTAGCACAATGAGAATTCCACAGCTAAATCAGTGCCCTGCCTTCAATACTCAAAAATTAGTAAATGGCTTATATATTTCTTGAATGTACTGGCAATTTTTAGAGAGGAGCTTGTGCAGTAATCTGTATTTCTGTGCTATCTGTGATGTCCTTCCAGGTAACATGACTCTGCCTCTGCTAATATATCCAAATCCAGACAAGTAGGCAATGCTGCTGTCAGAGATCTTTGCAGGAATTTACATGAAATAAACTAGTTCCTCAGGCATTCACATAAAAATCGCTACCCAAAGTGACATCCTTAGGGATGTGCACCACTGCTCCTTAGAGCAGATTCCTGGAGGCTGGAAGTTGAGACAAATGGAGATGCAGTTCAAATGAAGCCTTCAGTAATTCTCCTGTTCTGCACTGTTCAGCAAAGGAGAGCTTAGAGCTCAGAGTCTTTAAGGTCGTCAGTATGGCACCTTTAAGGCAGAAGTGAAAGGAGTCATCATATATACATAGGAAGTCACAACTGTAATGTCTTGTGGGTATGGCAAATGGTCTCAATATCCTTCAGAGTTTAAACAACTTTATAAAATAGATATTAAATTTTTTCCTGGCATTATTTCAAGTAAGGAGGAGATCAGTATCACCTGACATGTACACAACATTATCTGATAGCAACTCAGTGTCTCGGAGGTTTATTGGGTGCCCACAAACATACACATACATCACCTACTATCATCACCTGATGCAGTTCAATATCCTCTTACTGAAAGGATCACCTTACTATAGGATGTAAGAGCTGCAGAATTACATTTGATTCCCATCTGGTAGAAACTTTCTTCCTTGTTAAGAACTTCTGCCACACTAAAAGGTGTTAGACATTACAGACTGTGCTTGGAAAGCAGATAATAATCTGATCTCATTTGCAGTGTTTTTTGCAAGAGACTGACAAAAATTTAACACAAGTGCCACGTGATGTTATTGACTTCCGAAGGCAAGAGGTAATGTCCATTTTATTTGACTTTAACGGACTCAGAATTATAACTTCAGGCAGGCATTGTGCAGACAAAGAGTTTGGCACAGTAGCAAAGAATTCTCCCATGGTCCATAAGAACCCCCTGCCTGTAAACATGTTGCATCTTACTTGCATCTCAACTACAGCCTGCAAGCTTAGCTATTCTTTCTGGTGCTGCGTTCCCTCCATGGCTTGCCTGCTGCTCTTCAGACTCATAATGTCATAACGACTTGACATATCACAGCCATTTCTGAGAGTGAGTTGATCATCTCCTTGAGCAGCAGTGCTAACAGGTAACAGGGGAGCGAAAGGATGCATAACAAATAAGAAAGTAAAAGTAAAATAAACTGCCAACGTTTCACTGCTTAGTTGTGGAGGTGGTGGTTATAAGACCTTCAGGCTTGGCCTCAGGAAATATCAGACTGTAGAAGTAGCTATGGCACAATGAGCAGAATTTATCTAAGCATCTCCATTTTACACTAAAGTATAAAAGGAAGTCTGTGTGCATGTACATGACGGAGTAAAGCAGGAGTAGAACTACAGTAAATTTTGTCTGCCGTGTGAATTTTACACAAGTTTCTTTCTCTCCTTGTCTGAAATGAAGATGCAATATTGCTGTGTCATTTAAGCCACTCATATTACATACTAGAATTGGCTAGATTTCCATGAGAACTAGTATCAGCTCTTCACACCACGTGGTTTCTTAACATTATCTCCTGTTGGTTTAGCAGACACTACACATACAAAGATTAGTAGCAGCCTAATCTAGTGATAATGTTACAAGGAAAGTCACATGATTGTTTATGAACAGTTTCTTTCAAAGCTTTTTGTACCCCTTAATTAACACATTCACAGAAACACTGCAGTAGTATTACTCATGTAAACAAATTATCATAAAAGGTGTGTAAAAATGCAATTCAAGCTGTCGGATTCCCGATCACCCGTTTAAAAAGCTTCATATAAAACAGTGGGTTTTTTCATTCTAGAGGCAGATTAAATCAGAGTGGAGTTATCACCTCTCTAAATTATTTCCCAAGCTGGAAATCTTAGTGTGATCCATGTCAAAAAGCAGTTAAAAAGATAAAAACATCATGAAAACGCACATCAAAGTCCATTGCCAAGAAACACTCTGCTCTCTAACTGCCCTCTGCCATTTTTGCAGCTGCCGCAGACCACATTAAAAGCAGCCAGCTACAAAGGGCAAGCCACAGGGAGACCTGGTACCGGCACTAATCGGAGGTGACCGTCAGCAGGAATGGCAGCGGAGACATGAAACTGGGCGAAGTCATTAAGGACAGACATACAGACACTGAAATGTGCGCAATGGGGGCAAGAAGAAACAAGCAAAGCCTAAGTGGTACTAAAAATATTTTCAGCTATAGCATATATATGGTATGTGAAGACCACCTGGTGAGTACAAACCTGGCAGGTAAGGGATCCAAACACGGGAGTTCCTCTCATCATTTCAAGTGCTTTCTTCTCCCATCCCCATTATTTTCCAAAATGTTCTCTTTTTACCTGCCTTGCTTCCTTCCCTCCTTTCTTCTGACTTGTAAACTGGTGTGACGCTGCCCAACACGTTGACTGAAGTCCACAGGGCTCTTTCCAATAGGCACAGTATGGGCAGTAAGAAGATTCCACCTTGCTACTGCCTGCCGGTATTCCATCTGCCTTGCAGAGAAGTCAAACCTGTTAGAAAATGAGAGAGTTTCACCCCAGTGGTCTAGCTAATCCTTTCAACCACAGGAAGGCAAAGTATTTACGGTAAATATGGTAATAACGAGCCTTTTCTGGGTTGAGATAGAATAAAAACTATATATCAAGAGAGATATCAAGGTGACAGATGTGGTCAACACAAAACGAGACTGAATGTATGCAGGAAACTGTCATACGTCTAAATTAAAAAGTAATCTTCAGCCTTGTCATGATTGTAGTGCAAAACCTGATGTGTGCCTTTGGAACATGGCAAGATTGTTTATGGTTAGCAATACTTATTAATATTGGTAGAGCGTTCGTTGTGTAAGGTTTTGCCACAGGTTGGTGAATGGGAACTACATACAAATTAAGATTCCTTTGAGTTTTGATTATTTTTTTTAATCTTATAGAAGATCCCACATTAGCGCCTATTACCTTAAAACATTAAAAGACGGTACAAGAGCAGTTCATGGGATTATACCAAACTCTAGCTGTCATCGGTGATATACACAAACTATAAGAGCATGAAGGCTTCCAGAAAATCTCTTTGATCTCTTCTGGGGAAAGAGTTGCTTCTCTAAAGCAGAATACCCAGATTTATAGCTTTTATCAATAAACAATAACACTAAAATAATTCACAGTATAAGCATGGAGCTCACCTAAATTACAGATAGCTGGGAAGACTTTTTGAGTCACAAAATCAACACATTCACAACACACAGAATAGTTCTAGCTGCTTTCTTGCCCCTTAAAGACTGTGAAAAACACAATTTTTGGAGGAGATATGCAGAGCTGATAGTTTTTAAGTCATGAAGATAAACATCAAGATGATAAAATATACTGGAAGGCTTAGAGAAATATATTCTTGGGTAGGCCTTCAGAGGATACATAAACAAGAAAGGACCCTTGATATACTATAGTTCAGGGATGAACTCTGTATTGGGAATTTCATAGGAGAAATTGCCTTGTCCATCGGAATCCTGATTTCAAAAACCTGTCATACTCACTGGGTTGACAGAGAGATTGTGTTCTGGCTTGTTTTACACATTATCTCCCTCTCTCGACTTATCTTCTAATTGCTTCACTTCTTTTAGCTTCTCTTCTCTCCATTTGCTTTGGTTCTTTTCACTGCCCTAACAAAAAGTCAGATTTTTTTTTCCTTCAACCCGATATTGAGCTCCCCATCCCTCACACACCAACCTTTGCAATAAGCAATGTAGACACACTGAAATATGTCCAAACAAGCCTCCTCCCAAGGGACGTAGAAAGCTCAAAACACCACCTGCCATTCTCAGTAAGATTATTAGATGCAAGCTGTATGCATTATTTAAAATCATTAGCACAAAATCAATAGCTCTAGGAAATAATTACAGTTTTCACCACGACCTTGTCCCTCATGGTACTTCATCCTCAAGGGCTATTTAATTAAGGCATAAGAAGGATAGTTTTGCTTAGTGATTCTGCATGAAATTTAACTGACATGCAGATATTGAAAGGCTCCCTCTCCTCCATGCTGAAAAGCCCTTTACTTCCTTACCCTTGATTCCATCTGAAGGCCCTTAGAAAACTGACAGTGTGATTGTGATTACAAATAGCTTCAACTTCTGGTAAGTAATATTTAGGAAACCTTTCTAATTACCACACTAGTGAAGCACTAGAACGAAGAGCTTACTGGAAGGATTAGAAGGGATGTGAAATTTCCTTTGCTAGCTACCTTCAAGAATAAATTTCACTGTTGTTTATACCCCACCTTGGAATGGTGCAGGTTTATCCACCGTGCATTGGTCAAGTGAATAACATCCTGAAGTCCCTTCCAGCCCTGGCTTTGAATAATTTATCTTTAATAAATAAATAGCTTTCTGTAATCACTTAATCCAACACTGCCTTAGCTCTCTCAATATGACCACAGTGGGCATCCAATATGTGTGAAAAATAAAAGCTGTTCTCATCTTGTGTCCTTCAGAAAGTCACTTAAGCTTTCTCAGTTCCTCAGTGTTGTGCTGATTCAGTCATTGTCATTTCACGCCGCCAAAAGTTGCCTGATCACACAGGCCAACACTGAACTCAGCAACATCCCATCGGAAGTCTTCTTTCAAATAGTCCTGCCACGAGTTCCCATAGGCCCAGCTCCTCCGCTGCACACTGTGGTGCCAGCATGGCCTGCTGGACACAACAGACAGAGATGGCTCCTCAGTGGCGCTTC
>JAVSBS010010198.1:55100-65811 GCA_033124195.1 Coracias cyanogaster | reverse complement strand
GCAGCGGGCGCTGCCCGCAGCCGCGGCGCGCCCCGAAGGGGCTCCGCACGGCGTGCCCGCGGCCCCCCGCCCAGCCGCGCTGCCGCCGATAAATCCCAGTGCCGGGGGCAGCGCGGCATTTGGCGGCTGCCGCCGCGCTGCGGGGAGGCGGCGGGGCCTGCCCGCCCCGCCCCGGGGCCACAGGAGCCGCTGCCGCCGGAGCCCAGGTGAGTGGCGGCGGCGGGAAGGCGCGGGGTGCCTCTGCCGGCATCCCCCGCTGCTGCCCCGCCGGGGAGCGGGCTGCAAGGGGAAATCCCGTTCGCGGAGCGGCGGCCAGCAGCAGGCTGCCGCCGCTGTGGTTACTCCCGAGTTTCCCTCCGTGAGCTGGAAGGGTTCTGGTCGGCGTCGCGGCGGGGTGCCGTGGTGCCCCCGTTGGGTGGGGGCTGTGGTGCCGGCGGGGAGCTCGGAGCTCGAGTGGCCGGCGGGCCCCCCGCCGAGCGCCGCTGCCTCGCAGCGCCCGGTGCTTCGGAGGCGCCGGTCAGCAGCGGGCTCTGCCGCGTCGGGGCATCCCCGCTCACGGTGCCGTGAGGTCGCCTCTCGAGTACCTCACCCTTTCTCTCAGTGGGTGGGAAGGGCGGGTCTCTGCCCTCGGCTTTCCCACGGGGGCTGAGCGGTGGAACGGAGCACAGGGTGTGAAAGGAGTTCTCCTCATCACTGTGCCAGGTACACTGTGCTCCTCCCTTCAAGCCTGGACCTCCAGGGGCGTGAAATGCAGCTGCTGAACTGGCCACCTCCCTGTTCGTCGCTGAGACCCAAAATGTGCGTCAGGTGGAACAGAGACCTTTCCTTGGTCGCAGGCTGGGAGGTCCTGCGGTGTATCCATAGAAAGAGAGGTGGTAGGCAGAGAACAGGGCTAGCGCGTTGTGTTGTTTATAGCCTGCCTTACCCTCAAAGTTCATGCTTTGGGTCCACACTCCCTCTGAATAATTAAAAGCAGAGGGCGTTTCATCTGTGCTTCTATGTTTTTTGGTGGCTGGGAATCTTACTGAAAAGTCCTGAAATTTTCAGTTTCAGAAGAACAAAGCTGGATTTGGTGCACGAATGCGTTCAAAAAACTGGGGCTTTTAAGTTACAAAAACCCACCAAATCTGCAGTTCTGATAATACAGAAACTGCGCTGCTTTCCTGCAGAGAAACATCCAAGTATGGTTTCCACTCACCAAAGTGCTTGTGGAATTCACGTGAGCTTCAGTGGAATTACTCAGCAGCTGAAGGCAAGGCTGCAGGCAAACATGTGCTTCTGTGCTTTCCCAAAGCAGGGCTTAAGTCCCGCTCTGAGAAGCATTCAGGCGCATGAATCACACTCCTTCAAAAGTTCAAGGCAGATCAAATTGGGGAATTCATGGACTGAACAGCGTCGCCAGTCCCCCTGCACAAAAACTAGGAAATCACCAGTGATGTGGATTTTTCCTGTGGTTTTTAGGAAGTCTGTAGGTAGGGAGCGAGCTGTTCTTTGGCTTAGTCTTGAAATGCAGATCACAACCTCGTAAGAGCCAGTTGCCCTCCATTATCATGGGCTGCTTTCAGCCTACCTTTGCATTTCAGTTGTCTCTCAAACTCTGGGACTCGGGAGGGCAGCTCTTACATGAAATGCCCAGTTTAAACCAAAACAAACAAAAACCCCCACAGAACCTCTTATTTGGTAAAACTATGATCTGCAACTTATTTACAAGCACCGAAATCATAGATGATTGTCAGGCAGGAGATACATAGATGATTGTCAGGTAGCACTTTGTAGCGTAAAAAGGAGAATATTATGTAATTAAGATGTCCAAAGAGTAGCATTTATTTCTGAATAGCTTGATTCTGCTCCAAAGAACTTTTTAGTTCCTTTGAAAATTAGAGAAAATGGTACTTAACTGTTCACTGTTTTTCCTCTGCTGGTAAAGTCCTGTGCATGCTGAAATGATCTGTATCCTCGGGTATCTTCCCTTTCTTTTCAGGATGCAGATAAGCATGCCTGCCTTAAGAAGTCCAAGAAAAGTTAAGATGCACTTCTGATTGTATTATTATTTAACAACTTCAGGAGCATTCAGGTGGAGGCAGTGTTGGTTTAGGAGCTCTGAGCTTTAGCCTATTGCTGTGCCTTGAAGCTTTGTTGTTTGGTTTGGGTTTTTTTTTTTCCTCTTCCTAAACCCACCAGCTTCACCAAGTGGCCATCCAAAGACAGTGGATATTGATTTTTAAATTTCATGTTTCCCTGATCGTGGTATTCCTGCTGAAATCCAGAAGAAGGGTAGCTTGGCAGTAGCACCCCCTCTGACTGAGGGGTTTGGATTTAGCATAGCCTCCCTGTAAGAGTGACATATTTAAGACATGAAGATCTCTTCTGGGATACACAGAGAGTAGTCTTGTATATTAAAAAGGGAGAAAAATATCTCAAAGCAAACAATAAGAAAAGCCTTAAATCAGTTCAAAGCTATTTGAAGAGTCAAACTCCGGGAAGACACCATGACAAAGAAAAAGGTCACCGGGCCAAATGCATCTCCAACTAATTACATTGTCTGTCACACTAATCCATGGTGCAACCTGACTGAACATTTCATTCTGGTTCTTAATAAAATGACCAGTGTGTTAAAAAGGCCAGCACCTATTGTCCACACACTCAAGTACGTAAATACATCTGCTTATGAGCAGCCCTCATAAAGTCAATGGGTTTGACCTGTGTAAAGGTAATCACCTGCCCGAGGCTTTACTTCTGCAAACAGCTGGTGGATTAGCCCTTCTGAACATTTTTACATAGCTAATTTGGTGCTCTTGACTGTCCTGGCAGTAACAAATGTGGGGTCTGTGGAGGACATTATGGTAAGAAGTCAGCAGGTGCCAATGAGGTCAGAATTTGAATGTAACTGGGGTGAACTGGAGATGTGATCCGCAGAAGTGGGTTCAGGAAGGCCAGGTAGAAAGCATCATGATGAGCTGGGAATAATCCGCTGCACAAATATAGGACAGGAAGCAGCTTGCCTGGTAGCAATTCTCCAGGAAAAAAAGCAGTGCTGAGGGAAAGGCAGACGTCTCACAGAGCTGTACAAGGAGGACTGCACCCTGCAGTACATGTGGAGGAATTAAGTCCTGCAGCTCAGTGTCGGTGAGGTCTTGGCTAGAGTACTCTGCCTATCAGGACATGGCTGATCAGTGTGTCGGCTACCTGAGGAAGATGCAGGGAAAGGCTTAGAAACATGGTCCAAAGGAGATTAATCAGATTTTTTAACCTGAAGAGTGGACTGAAGCAGGACATGCTCATAGCCATCAGATCTGTAAAAGTCTGCTCCAAGAGGAGGGGAGTTATCCACATCCAGTGCAACCAGCACACACTTGAGCATTGGTGCAACCATGGCGCTGGACTGCTGAGAGACTTCCCACTGAGAAAGTTTCTGAAAGTTCAGTCACATTCACAGTAGCGATTGTACTTCCATCCAGGTAAGGAGGTACCCCTGAAAGAGTCACAGGGTGTCAATACATCCTGGGCTTGGCTAAGACTGGCCATAGGCGCTTTTGTAAGGAGTTCCTACTACAAAGGGATATTTTTCCTTAGTCCCATGGGCAGCAAAGTCAGGTTGGGCAGAGCTGTTTGGGGCTGTAAATTATTTAAAAACCCAAAAAGCATGTTGATCAGCCCCAACATCTAACTTTTCTGCTTGCACAGAATTACCCTTTTCATACTGTACCTTCACATCCAGGAAGGGAGCAAGGAGCCAAAATGCTGAAGTTAAGGCTACCCTCTTCCAAGACTACAGTCTTACACATGGCAGTCACCAAGGCTGTGGCTGTTGCCCAGGGCTTTCTGAATGGTAGTTGCCCCTCTGTTGACTTTGGCTAGATCCTTTTGCCCAGCTGGCAGCTTGTTGAGCTGTGCAGAGTGTGCCTGCTCACCCTGGACCTGCAAGGAAAGCTCCTCCTTCACCCTACTGCTGGGGCTAGGTCACACATATCTGCTCCTGTTTCCTCTCTGGACTCCACTCCCTGCTGCTGGGGTTTCCTTCTCTGTCACCCATAAGCACTTGAAGGCAATTCCCTCCCCCAAGGTCCTGCAGGACACAGCCTTGCCCTGACCAGCCCCACTCTTGCAGGAAGACACAAAGGGACATCTCTACTAGAGCAGGCAAATCAAGTATTTATGTCTGTTACAGAAGCTTGTAGCAAAATAGCTTCTGACCTATGTCCTCCCAGGGGTCTGTCTGGGATCCTAAAAATGGAGTTTTTGGTAGCACCTAAACCATCATTTAATTTCTGCAGTACTCTCAAAAAGACTTTGTGCTACAATATCAGCAGGTCACCAAATACGATTTAAAAGCTAGGAAATGGCAGTGTATTGCTAGTCCCCAGCACTGCGACTTGGTTTCTGCCACTGGAAAACCCTCCTCCTTCAGGCTTTGGGCCACACACCACAGTTTCAGCCTGGCAGGTAACAGGCTGCACTGAGACCTCCAGCATCATCCTTGCAGAGTTATTCATTTTTTTGCCTGCAAGACTTTCCAGTTTGGGATGTCCTGGATTGATATCATGCCAACAGCTTCTAATTATGCTGCTAGGACAAAGGTTGGACTTGATGGCCCTGGAGGTCCTTTCCAATCATAATGATTCTGTGATAGTTGATTTAACAATTTATGCTTGTTTGAGAGCCAGAAGTCACGGAAGGCCAGGAAAGATCTTCCTCCTGAACCCACATCTCAGGTGAAGCGGCATCTCTTTGGTGGAGTGTTTCAGAGGATGGAGGTGTCATTTACCCTGTTCCCCAGGCTGGACAGCCCCAGTCCCAGAGGGGGCCACCTGAGCCCTTGGCTCTTTCACATCCCTCTAGACACCCTCTTTGTGCTTCTGGGTGGGTTTGCAGCTACTTATGCTGTGACAGCATCTCACCATTTTGCACTTTCAGGGCCCAAATACACTGACCAGCTCCAGATCCACACTTTTTAATCTCTTTGGAAAGGAGATTTTGGTTTATATTTATAGCACAAGCAGCAAAAGAAAAAAAGTATTTATAAAGTTAACAACCTGCACATTTATTTCCTTTCAGATTAAGTTACTCCTCCTTAGCTTGTGGGCAAGCTAAATTAGATAGGTTTTGCTATTAAGGTATTATTGTTTCTGATTTAATTATTTAAAAAAAAAATCAAGCAGGCCAGGCTATCCGCTACCCTAGAGAGTAATTGCTACCTGCCCTGCTGTTGCCCTTTTGGTTTTTTTTCGTTTTTGTTTTTACTTTGAAATACACATTTCAAATACCCATTTGAATACCAATTTCAAACTAGCATAGGAGCATGCAAATCGGGGCCTTGGCAGCAAAATACTCCCTTGAACTGTGCTCCATGGGTTGGGTCCAGTGCTGCTGTCTACAAGTGTCTTTCCTCCAGGAGATGAATTTGAAGCCAAGCACACAGACTGAAAAATACCATTCAGCGAGAGATTTATGATCCTGTTTCATCAGATATGCTTATGTTGAATTATTCCCTGCTTGAAAGCACTGACTCAGAGCTCACGTGTAAATTGCCAGGATAATTCCACTATTCTGTGCTTTGCAGAATTGAATGGCTTTTGCCTTGCTTCAAGTGTTTTGTTGAAAAAAATCTTTCCATTTTCTTCTAGAGATAGTTTTGTAGACAGTTGAGCTCTAACTACATCTTCCTGACTCGCAAACATGCAATGACTGCCAAATAGGTGATATTTTAATTTTGAAATGGACAGCTTACCATCAACACCACTCTGTTCTTGCAGTAATGCTTTTGACTAGTAGCATTTCTCACATGTGTGAAGGAGAAAATAGGAGAAAATACTTGAAGCTTAGTAAAATTGTATCTGTGCTGTGTCTTAACTTCCCATCCTAAAAAATCCAAAGGTGCAACACTAAATTTGGCTGCCTGGTGACAGCCAGTCATGAGAGTGGGTGATAGTAATACACAGGCACAATTCACATGTTCATACAGCCAATAACTTAATTTTGATCCATTTACCAAGATCCTTCATTATAGCACAAAATCACCAAAACAAGGTGCTGAAATAGGTTAGGTTCAGTAGTTAGCACCCGGTTTGGAAATTAAGAGCAAGGTCTGAAATGGGTCACACAAGCAGGCACACATACTTTTCCTTTACTAGATATTTTTCAAATGATTCTGCCAAACTTATGAGGATCAGAGCATCACGTGCCTGCTCCAACCAGAGTGAACTGGTCCAGCTGGGTATGTCCATGCACCCAGCCCTCTGATGCAGCTCACTGTGCTAGCTGCAGCTGTACAGCTGCTCGGAGGGTTTTTCGTCCAATTCATGTTTCCCTAAGTTGTGAAAGTCAAGTATCCACTTTTCTCTTTTTGCTGAAACTAATAACTTTGTAGCTGTTATATTTGATGGACTAGCACAGACAAGCCAGGCGGTCTCACAGAGCTATAAATATTTTATAAAGCTGCCTTTGCACAGTGTGAGTGTGAATTCCACACTGTAAGAGACAGCTAAAAGTCAAATTATGCTGGACATTATCTTCTTGAATTATAAGCCCCAGGTAATCACTGCTTTTATTCCCTCGACTGAAACAAAGATCTGAAAAGTCCTTAATAGTTTGACAAATTATGTATTAGGGGCCAGTATGAATAAAGCGCTCACCTGGGTTACAATTGCAGTTTCCTGCTGTATGTGTGTGAGCCTTTCTCTGGGCTGTGTTTCACACAGCGTCTGCTTGCCGAGTCATAGGAGAGCTTTTAGAAATACTAAAACACACAGTGTTCCTCTGAAAAACAGTGATCATCTTGTCCATATTCGAATTCCTCCCACGGGTCCTCAGAAAAGCTAACCCATCAGAACAGGGAGGGGGACAAGGGGAAGTCTCAGTAGCTATTTGAGCCTTTTGCTATTAGGAAATGTGGTCTCCTGTGGTTGTTTTCCAGTTGTCAGGTATCATGGACACAAAAGAAAAAGTCACTCTTTTACAGAGGAGAAAAAAAAAAACAAAAAAAAAAAAGAAGGGGGGGAGAAATAGTAGAAATTTCTTATTCTAGTGCAATAAATAGTAGTTATCCAAAATCATTAACGTTTGTGCTTGGAGCCTGGTGTCAGAAAATCTCCTGTGGTTGGGCTCATGCACTGCCTGCCTGAGCCTTGGTGAGATCTGGGTGGGGGTTCCAAAATGCTGTGTCTTCTGTTTGGGGGCAGGGACTAGAGTCCCAATTGCTCCCACTTGTGGAGAAGTTTGGAATCAGAAACTAAGGAAATGTCAACATGCAATTTTTCTTATCATTAAAGAAGTGAAACAAGCCCTGCGTTTAACCTGTTGTTTGTGATGATCACTGTTCTTAAGAGTTTGAGGCAAACACAGACTTCCTCTTCTCTTTAGTAGAGGCACAAGTGTCTACTAAAGGGAGAGGAATGTTCCATTAACAGCAATGGTGCCGGATTTGCTCTGAAACCTTCTCATACCTTCTTCTTTAGGGACATGGTTTAGCAGTAGACTTGGTAGAGTTAGGTTAATGGTTGGACACAATGATCTTGAAGGTCTTTTCCAACCTTGATGATTCTATAACTGATATTAGATGACAATTGATGCTTGTCAACAACTAGGTGTAGTCCAAGTGTCTCTCTGAAAATGGTTCAATATTTAGTGTCAAAATATCATTTGTCTATAAATGTTGTTTATAGGCTCTGGCTCATGATTTAACATATATACTAAGATGGTAGAAGGAAATGTGTGCTAAAAAAGTAAAACTTGTGTGTTTTCCCAATTATTTGATGATAGAAGAACTATTTTCAAATGCTTTGCTAAAAAAAAAAAAAGGGCAAAAGAGGAAAATACTTACCATATCTCATACAAGAGGAAAAGACACATCATAAAGAAAACCAGATCAGCCATATACAAGGGGTTTAGGCACGGCTTGCTTGAGGCAGGTTGGCTGTGTGGGTGGGTGATAGGTATACTGGAATTTGCTGGTGGAGGTATTTGCAACTTTTTCTGGCTTGCTGTCAAAAAGCATCTCATGGGTGTTTGGAAACTTAAAAATGTGCAGTTTCTGTTAACCGTTCCTGTTAATAAGTGCTAACAGAAAACCCTGTCCAATGCTGCTGAAAAGCAGCCAAAAGAACAAGTGAGAATATCCTGTCCAAGCCCTAGGGATAGCCAAGCTCAGGAAGGGAGCTGAGCTTAAGGCTCATGTTAAGGTACTGCTTTGAATTACCAGGAAAGCTTAAATCTACAGTACAGGCAAGTCCAGATACGAGGTCCAGGGGAAAAGTAAGGACTTAGCCCAATCACAGCAGTACGTTGGAAAAAAAAAGTTCATGTGTATTTTTCTGAGTCCTTGCTATCCACACAAATTTGCAGCATGTGCTTTTGGGTTTTGTTCGTATGCCATAGGCACAGTAGATGCCCACTGGAGCCAATACATACCTAGGAAGTGCTGGGAACATAAACTAATTATTAATATATAATAAGTTAGGGGAGAACATATTACTTAAATGTCTTCCACATTGCTTCAAAAGCTTAGCTTTTCTTAAGCCAAATTTCTTTGTTTCCTGGGTGCTGAAGGAGTTTTCTAAGCGAAAATGCCCTTTATAGTTTAGGGAGTTCAGCGAATGTGAATAGAGCTAAGTGCAGGCTCTTCCCCAAGCCATTCAAATGTGAAGGGGTTTTTGCATACACTGTATATGCGATCCAGGCTGTGTTACACTGAAAACGATCCTGTAGCTTTCCCTCATGGACGGACAGGGTGCACTGTCATTCATCACCATCGTCTGCCCGCACTCAACACCACTTTGTAAGGCTTGTGACCACAGGACAAGTATCTCATTGCTCCCCATAGCTGTATCCACCCTGGCTGTCCCTTGCCAGTGCTCCTGCCTGGACATCAAAGGAGACTTGGAAAAAAACAGGGATTGAAAGGGGGGTTCCTGAGCAGCCAGAGCCAGAAGATGGGGAGAAAACTGAGAGTTTGCATCTTTGACTAAAGCAGCTTCCCAAAAGTGAGTAACACCAAGTTGCATCCTGCTCCCGTGCTTTACCAGCTCCTGTGCCACCGAGCAGCCTGGTGTGGGTACAGGAAGCTCATGGCTCTCATTGCCATGCAACTGTGCCCTGGCACCTCTGGACCTCCAGCTGCAAGGGGGTGTGTAGCACAACAGCAAGGAGCCAGCAGTAGAGCTGTTACCATACAGTCTTTGGAGCTTGGACTTCAAATGTAAAATGTAAAAGTAGTTTAAAAATGCAGAGGCTTGCATGCCTTTCATCTCTTGGTTTAATTTTTACAGTGCAGCTTAATTTGAACCCTTTTGTTTGATAGTTTATAGCACATTCTCATAAACTATTTAATAAGATGTTCCCCTAAGGTTAAGAGCCACAGTAAAATAGTCCATATTTACAGATAGATTTATACCTGAGAAGCTTGCAGGCAGCGTGCTGTGAGCTGTGTGATGATTTTAATGTGAGGGTGGCATTTTCATGGATAGAATTTCCATTACTTCATAACCAAGCTATTGTTTTCTAATGAGGCACACAATGGGCATTATTCAAGAGGCAGGAAAAAGATACCATTATTTTTTAAATTATAATTTACATGAATGTAGTATCTCTCCTCTCTGTATTTAGATCATCATACTGTTGATATTATAGTCTATTTTTACAAAAATGTGTTTTCTCTGTAACCGGTTTGTAAAATTATGGGGTTTTTAAAATGTTACCTTCAGCAGGCAAAGCATGGAAGGAATTTTATTGTTACTATTATAAGCGTAATGCTTTTACATTGTTGATTCAACAACAAATATCTTAATGGACCTTTTAATGTAACAACCTTCAAATAATTTCACTATCTAGTACAGCAGTACCAATGCTGATCTAATTTTGGGAAATGTTAGACAGAATATTTTAAGCTGTTCCATGAGGCAAGAAATCCTGCGTGTATGGTTCAAACTGTATGCAGTACAAGGCTGAGCAATACTGCATGATCTTGAAAATTATTCTGAAAATTGATAAGTCTGAATTTTCACTTACCCTGGAATGGTTTTTTGGCAGAGCTGAAAAAAAACATTGGATGTTATGGGGTCAAAAGCAGTTTGAAATGTACAATACATGTAAAAGTAGACCTTGGACAGTGAAGCCAGATGATGGTAAGAAAATCAACAAGTTATGCCCACTGTTAAGTGCCACATCCTGAGCATCTACCCATGCCTAACGTGATGGAGTTAAATTGCCAAAAATTCCTTGAAGGTGCCTTGTATTTTTGCACTGAAGAATCAACACACATTGATCTAGGTAGTCATGATAGTGATCTAGCTACTTATTGTTTTGTGCGGAACCAACATTGTCTTCAGAAATGTCCCTCCTGGTGGTGTCTCTTTACTTAATACCTTTGGTGCCTCAGAATTTTTATTCAATTTCTATTACTTGCCCATAAATTGTGCTACAAAATGGCACCCCAAATTGCAGATTTTGACAGCTCATTTAGGCATAAATTTCTCTTGAAGCCATTTCCAGGACACTTTTGATCCTTCTTATCAATTTGGGCACATATGTTGACACAGTTGCCTATTTCCAGTTACTCTCCAGTGTTAACCTTCTTGTGCCAATATTTGTCCCCAGGTACATAATCCTTTGCACTGAATTCACAAGTAGGTGTGGGTGTAGCCAGCAACTTCGGAAAGAATCGAAGCACCTCTGATCATGTAGAGACCTCCAGAGAGTCATCTGTAGGCTCTTTTGC
>JAVSBS010010198.1:43548-55000 GCA_033124195.1 Coracias cyanogaster | reverse complement strand
TTTTCTAAATCCAAGTGAGTTGATTTTGGTAAAGGAACTTGCTCCGTTATATCTTGATTAAACATAGATAAGCGAGCCTTCAATTTTGGAGAATCCATGGGAACTTTTCTTTCGCCATTACCACTACTACTATCATGCTGGACCTGTGCTGATACTGCTGTAGCGGCTGGAACTGGCACTGGCCCGGACAGAGTTTCTTTCTTCGTTTCAGGGGAAATGGGCTCTGGTAGGTCCTTTTGTTCTACTTCCGGCTGGTTTGTACGTTGCTCAGTGGAACCGGTATTCGGAGATGATTCGGCTTCCTTTCCAACTTCAGATCCCTGAACAGCAACAAAACTTTTCGGGAAGATACCCTCAATAACGTCGCCATTTGCAATGCTAGCCGAAGTCATTGGCCTGAGGGCTCCATGTTCCCATTTTACTGGGTAAAGGTTTCTATCAGTGAATCTTCCCCTTTTTTGAGAGAGAGGGAGATCTCAGATGAGATTCTTCAGTGCTATTCTAAAGAAGAGTGAAGCATTTGACGATTCCTACAATATGGAATTTAATGTGTTATGTGAAGAATATGCCTTCTACTTTGTTTTGAGCCTGCCACCTGTTTGTTTTACTTGAGGACCTTATATTATTGTGTGATGAGTACTAATTGTGTTCAATCATGTACAGGATAGACTCTGCGAAATCTACTTGTCAGCATCTGTGCAGTATGCTTTTTCTTGAAATATGTGCTTCTTTGGAGAATGAATACTAATGAACTGCCATTTTCCTGACATTTCACGTGCCAAAAACAACCTAGCTGAGGAGAAAGCCTTGTCCTCACCTTGATCATTTCTAGCTGATGCTTTCTCTTGATGCTCTTTCAAACAACTCAAGCAGGCACTTTTCTTGGAGCTTCAGAGTTAATGGACTAAAACACCCAAGAGAGGTAGTAACTGCTCTCCTTCAGCCCAGGAGCCAGGATTAAATAGAAACCTCTGGAGAAGCAGTATGAAAGCTGGAGGGAGAGCATATTCCCTCTGTCATGACCTAATGACAGTGTGACAGAAGCGGAGAGAGATTTCCCACTGGCAAGAAGAGCTGTCTTCCCTCGTTTTCAGCCCTATGCATGTCCCCACCACCCTAGGCAGGAGTGTGGGGATAGGATCCCTTGCTTCCTGTCCCAGCAGTGCATGGCCAAACCAGCACCCACCATGAGACACCCTGCTCCCTGGATGGTTGCTCTCTTCTAGCTGCATGTGTTTTGAAAATGAGCTATAAAAGACTGTCTGGAATGTTTTGACATGTTCTTCTGATGTAAGGACATAAAATTCAGTTACTGTGAGCTCTGGTATGGCTGTTTTTGCTATTTCCCTCAATTCCCATCAGAAATTAAGCAGAGGAGCTGGGATTCAGGCATTTGAGATTAATGGAATTGCTCAGGTATCAAAGCGGAGACAAATGGGGAAGTTATTCCTAGCAGAAAAAGTAATTAGTCCCTTTCAGATCTTCAGTTTGACACTAGTGTTAGCATCAATTATCCTCTGTTGGGAATATTACATCTTAACAAGGTTCACTGTAATATCATCCTTTCTCAGTAGTAATCGGAAGAGAGAAGGCCTCTTCAAATCATTGTCTTGCTACCTTGGGATTTTTAACATTTAAGCCTCCCACTTATCAGCTGATATCTTGCATTGACTTCAGCATCTGAACAATTCCAGTACTCTCAACTGTCTGGAAATCAACTTTTTTTTTTTTTTTTTCCCTTTTTTGCAAGAGTCTGCAGAGAAAATCAACATGTTTCCAAGCTAAAAGGTATTGTTACAAGTGAAGTTAAAATCCTCAGGGTGGAGAAAAAATGTCAAAATAATCTGGCAAAGCTGTGAGACTTGGTCTCAGGGAGAAAGGGTAGCTCCACTGTGTTTCAGCTTAATCGGGAAACCATGTCAGCTCTGGGTCTCAGCTCCTGCTCCTGCAGGTCACAACAATTCTTCTGAGCAGAGCGCACCAACCACAGCTGTTTCCAAAGGTGTGAAGCTGCCAAACTCCTCAGGTGCAAAATATGCTGTATTTTTAAGAGCAATGCTGCTGCCCTGGTGCATTTTTCTTGAGGAGTTCAGTAGAGCCTGGTGCAGTCTATGCTGTTTCATTTCCTCAGGCCAGGGAGATCCTTCCTCCATGCCACCATTTGTGGTATAATCTCACAGCCAGTTGCCCTATGCAGAAGTCATGCCTTTTCTTAGTTTCTAACCCTGGTGCTCCTTCTTCCATTTCACCATCTATAATCCAAAAATCTCATCTCCAATTTAACATCATGTGTTTGAGACTGTTGAAACATGATTAAGGAGATTTAGATGCACAGCTGTGTGACTAAATCCCTGGATAGGTTTGATAATCAGCCTTTATGCACAGCTCCAAGTTATTTTGAACAGAGGACTGCTGAAAATAACCAGAAAATAAATTAAATAAATTGTAAGTGACCTCCTTTCCCGTGCCTCCAGATTGGGACACTCTGGGTAAACTTGTCTGAATAAAGCTGTTCTAAATTAAATAAATGACTGGCTTTGGTGGATATAATATGAGAATGGCAATAAAAGCTATTTAAAATCCCATCAAGATGTTGAAGTCCTAATCCAGAATGCAATGAGGCTGGCATGCACTGCTGCCAGCACACCTGGCCACAGTAGCTGTCTCACCAACCACTGTACCATCCAGATTGCCAGACGTGGCGGATTGCCCGCTCCTTGCTCAGGTGACACTTTGGGAGGCAGTGGGATAAAATTAAATCACTGTTGGGACACAGAGATGAAGCATAGTGGCATGACTGCCACAGCTGGACAACATCCAGCTTCAGCCTGCGGGGCCTCCAGAACAGTTACAACATTGGGCGTTTGTGAAGGACTTGCAAAAACTGTGGTGTTCAGCAGGGAAGCTGTGCTGCCTCTGCAAAAGCAGAGGGCTCCTGTGGAGATGTTTGCTACCAGCTGCTATCTATAGTTTACAGCCAGCCCAGTTGTCATAAGGCCTTAGCTGAAAATGAAAATGTGTATTTGAAGCCATTTGTGCAGAAGACTTCAACTTGACTGTTTGAAGCATTTGTAATAATTGTAACCCTCACTTTCATTTATGCGAAAATGGGTTTTGCAAATTGTTAACAATTACAGGTCACCTTTGAGATGGATGCATCTTAATATTTGTAAAAGCTTTTTAAGAGTAATTCATGTCTTATTTACTCTCTCACCAGATCATTTCATGTTCTAATGCACTGGGACTCTCAAGCTGTGCTGATAATAGCAGAGTTTTCCTTCTACTAGTTTTCACTCCCGTGCAAATATAATTACGACAAGAAGTGTCTTAGGGGTGCCTCATCACATGCATTAAATTAGCTCTCTTTTTGCATCCTAAGGCAATCACAGCCAGAACTGCAAAGTCTCTGGGAAAGAGCCATAGCTTGTATCTGTTAGGGCAGCACCTTGCATGCTTGGCCTCTGAGCCCGCACCCATGCTGGCCACATGCAGGCAATTGTTGAGAGTGATTCACCAGGAACTAAATATGTGTCTCATCTTCAGCACAAGAAGAGCCCCAGAAACTGCCTCTGGAAGTATTGTCACATCTCATGCTACACTTGTGCTTAAGCCATTCTGAATTCAGGTTTATATTGCAGTAAGACTCCAACAAACAAGGAGTCTTGGGAAAAAGGAGATTGGGGGATTTGGGTATGATTCTTTCAAAACTGGGGGGAAAATAGAAATCTTTCCACTAGCTAGCAAGAGCTTTGTGTTAGACCTGTGAAAGACGGTATGGAGTGATATAAAGAGGATATGTGTATGCATGTCTGGGAACTGGAGCTAGTGTGACAACAAAGCTTTTATGTAGCACAGGGAAGAGTACACAAGGGCTGACTGAAGATGTCCATGATACAGAGGAGGATGACCTTTGGACAGAATGATATCATAAGAGAAAATTTTGCACTTTCCTAATCATTTTCTAAAGTGCCACAAGAAACTAGGAGTATTTGATGGGACTCTGACTGGGCTTGAGACACCCAAAGGATAACTTCATCCACCTACTGAAGGCTGCAGTGTATCGGAGACCAGACATTCTGATAAAAGGTGACTTGATCCCAGGCTACCTAACAAGCAGTCACTTCAGTTACACTCACCATGATTTAGTGATTTAGGCAGTGAGCCATGCTTACTGATGACCCCTGCAAACCAGCTGGTTTTTGGTTAAGTACCCAAGAGTGGTTTTACATGCCTAATATAAGACCTTTTCAGATAAGGAGCCTACAGTGACTTGGCCAAACCACTCCATCACTACATCATATAATTTGATACATTTAATTTGACCCTACGTAATCCATCAGAGTTCATCTATCTCAACTAAAAATGACTTTGTACATGAATATATGAAACTCTAATGCTGTCCCATTTTCCAGTTCCAGTGTTCCCCCTAAATGTGTTCAGTAGAAGACTGGGAATATATAAATGGAAGGAAACAGTTCTCTGCCCTTTTAGAATAACAAAAAAAAATTGTAGGAGACTACAACTAAAAAGTATACATAACTTGTGAGTCACAAAAGACCCTAGGGTGAACACAGTTAGAAAAAGAGAATTAATGGTGTAGCATCTATAAGTGTCAGAACCGCAGGCAGACGCTGAAGTGTCAGTAACTTGAAGCAAGAGTAGCTGCTGTTGTTGCTCAGTATTTTTTTCAGACAACTCAACATCCTGTGAAAAATAATTTCAACAGCTTCCAGCTTTGAGGAAATACATAGGCAAAATTTACTGCTACAGACATATATCCAAGAGGAGGACAGAGTCATTCTCTATGCTAATCATTGTCGGCATACTGTTGAATTGTCAGTGTCACTGGATGATGTATGTTGCTTCTGAAAAAATACTGGTCTCCCATTGTTGTTTGCATGACTTTTTTTTACACATTTCACCATCTTAGCAGAATATGAAGTACAGTTGTTTTACATCAGTTTCAGCAGAGATGTAGGCTGGAATAACCAGTCAATATAATAATGCTGCACAGAGGTGCAGGGATAAAGATATGACAAGCCATAGTAAGATCAGTAGTATAGCAGCATCATTAAACTTCTTTTTTTTTTTCTTTCTGCACTAAATTTTCCACAGACAAGAGCATTAGTAATTTTAACTTTGATTGAGAACTGCTGTTATCCACTCACAGCATGTGGGAGCAAACAGCCACTTGGATAAATCACAAAAAAGAAAACCACTTAGCATGCTGCTTTCCTCAATAACACCTTTTTCTGAAGGTACAAGGCTGAGTGCTGTAGGGACAGTGTGTGAAGAGAAAAGCAAGGCTGCAGCAGCCCGCTGAAGCATGCTCAAGGTCAGCCCCTCTCACAGAAGACCAAGAGGTCACGTTTGACTTAGAAGGTATTCTGATATGTTTAAAAAATTTAAGTAATTAAATAATTCAGTGAATGAAAGCCATCAGGATTCTAATGCAGTGTTAATGGGGTCTTTCAGGAATCACGAAGATCAGTTTCATGAGTGACATAACTGGAGCCATTAGCAAGCTCATCCAAGAGTAATAATCCATCAAAGGTGAGTAGTGCCTGCACATCCTCCATCCAGAGGAGCATGAGGAGTAGCATAAACGTTCCTGCTTGGAACTGCTGCAGTGGGACACGTATGAATAACCTCTGAATTGCTTCATTTTCCTCCTGCAGGCACTCAGCCCAGGGGTGTGTTTGCCACTGTTCAGCAATGGATGAAGCAGGCAGTGACTCCAACAGTGTGAGTATGCAGGAGGTCACCATCTCCGCAACCAGCGCTGCTCCAACAAGTCGCTAGGTGGGAAGCAAACCAAACTGATTTGGAACAAGGACTACCTCTCACATGGTCATTGAGAGAAAGACTTGCTGGACAGTTTCCGTGAAACACTATTTTGGACTGGCATTTCTTTCCAAGTGCACCAGCAGTGCCAACAAGACCAAAGACACCGAGGAATAAGGGCTACAGCTGCTCCTCTAACATTATTGGAACAGCCTGCAGAATAAATTTCCAGGTCCTAATCACTCCTACTTGGATGTATCTTCTACACCAAGGCCTCTGGAAAGGACCTGAACTGGAGGAGGTTTGGCACTTCGTCTATGCTGTGTAGAATCCAGTAATAAATTATTCTGATAGGAAGGTCTAATACAGTTAATAGATCTTATAAAACTGTCTACTGTGTTTCATCGTATTTAATTTACTACAGCAACCTGCAGCCATCCAACCTGTTTCAGCCTCCCTTTTACAACCCTCTGGTGCCCTGAGAGATGCTCCCTCAGATGAGAAGTCCCTACGTCACCAGTGCCTCTGCATCAACAGAGCAGTGCAATGCCTCCAGAGCATTCAGCTGCTTCTCACCTTCCAATGTGGTCCCAAGTGAAGCATCTCCCTCACCATTGTTGGGAGAGCCACAAGGAACACCATGGCCTGGCTATCCCCTCAAAGAGTGGGCAAGCAGGAGGGCAATGCCAGCCTCTGACCACCTGTAGTTGTGACCTCTTCTAGGGCACAAGCTTTGGGAGTGCTCAGGCTGTGCAGCAGATTGGTGCAGCTTTCCAAGGATTTCTCCAGACGCATCCTCCTGTCATGTTTTGTGGTTTGCGAAGGATATGATTCACTATCCCAGCAGTCTACTGTGCTGCCTGTACCCTGTGATAGTGCTTAATGAGAGAGCAGTGACTCACTGGTCCCCCCCCCAGCCTACAGAATGGTGGGACTTTGCTTCTCACAGGGCTGGGGCATCACAGAGTCCAGCCCATGCCTCCCAGCCTTTGATCAGATGGGCTTATGGCTGTGGCAAAACAGGGATGTAGGGATGAAGGGAACAGACCTACCTTATCTAAGAAAAGGCACTGTTACGTCAGCTGTCTGCCCAGAGAAGGTGTAGTACTGATGCTGCTGTCGTTAATCTAAAATTTTTCTTTTTTTTTCTAAAAAAACTAGCCTAGGTAGACAAGGTTTTCGTTTTTAAACTAGGATAGGTTGAGATGCCTGGTTCACTCATGTATTTTCTCGTAATGTGTGCAACAGTGGCTGTGATCATAGAGTCATGCATCAGGTAGGTTGTGCCTCCAGAGGTCATCTGTTCCAACCTGCTTCTGCAAGCATAAAATACAGGTTAGTCACCTGCAAGCATGTTGTGCTGTGTGAGGGATCATGTGAAACAATTTTTCAGAAGATTGCAATGTGTGTTGGGAAAGAGAGCAGCTGAGACATTACCCAGTGCCACCAAGGATGCTGCAGCTGAAGACAAGGGAGAGTGGGGGACAGCCACTACATAGCAGTCTGCCTTTGAACCTCCTGTCTCCTTCCTCAGTGTGTTCAGGTGTGGCAGGGCCAGATCAGTCTCTAGGCAGAAAGTGGCTGTGCCTTGGACCCACCAGGGGAGTCCTCTGCGTGACAGGGCAGATTGATTGCCCTGAGCTCTGGGGAAGACATGCTGATAGAATGGTCCATTTGAGCAAGGCTGTTAAAGAAATGTGTTGGTTTCTCCCATTTCTGCCCAGGTTGTTTGCACAATCTCTTTCCGCTGATGAAACAGTGATTCTCAGCCCAGTCCCCCAGATCCTCAACAGGGTTAGAGCGCTTCTGTGAAGACCAGCCAGGATTCCTGCAGATCTGGAGCATGAGCAGGAAGAAGTGGGGTTACCAGCAGAAATGTCTGGGCACTGCTGCCCCAAATTCTACCTCAGCTGCCCCTGTCTCCCACCCGGCATGTAACCTGTGTGCTTTCAGCCCAGCACAGCCTCCCGACAACTACACAACACCAAGCAGCTCCCTGAGTGACCACCATCATCTCTGATATCCCACCTTGGCTCCAGAATAAGAAGGTGATGGGTTGCAATAATGCTAGATGTGAGAACACATTGATCTAAGGGTACAGATGAGGGAAATAGGAGTACATATAGCTAAGGATATTACAGCTAATATATTGCAAGTCTAGCGATATTAGTGCCCACCAAAGAGACAAAAAAAAATCTCATATAAAGTGTTTCCAAAGAACTTTTACAGTGTCCTGGCCCAGTGATCAGTACACGGTGTGGAAAGCATCCTGTAGCACATTTATTTGTGTGATGGCTGCTCTCACCTGGGCCAGGTTAAAAGGATCATATCACAACAATAGGTACATGAGAGCTCTGCTCACCAAGACATGCCCCATAGGTACTCGGCTGGAAAGCAAGGGTCCTACTCATGCCTTTCAATCAATACAAAGCATGCTGCTGGACCTCTAGTAGTTGTTTTCACTCAAATTAATTGACGACTGTAATTAGCATATGAAATGCTTTGAAACACTTTTTTTGCATAAGCTGTGACCTATGGTCATTGTGTGAGAGCACGTCCTGTAGCTAGCCTTAGATAACAAGCATAATTTGAAGCTATTGTCCACTCTTCGACCTAACCATGAAAGGGGATGGAGTGAACACAGAAGTGAGGAAAGACAGGATGGCAACAGTAAATAGAGTGCAGTTAGTGGAATGCCTATAAAACTGAGTGTAGGTGCCTCATCTCTGCATTTTTCAGCCCTTGCAAGGGGGTTGCCTTTTGTTTTGGACAAAGGATTTAGCCCCAGCCACTGCAGTGGACAGCTGTGACTACAACCCTAGCTGCACTCATTGCATTTGCAGGCTGTGATTTTGGCCAACCTGCAGCAGTGCAGAATGCAGTAACGAGCATTGCATCATGGGCACAGCGCTAGGCTGACAGGAGTATGGAGGCAGCAGCTAAAAAACTCGACAGTGTCCCATGCTTTAGAACAAGAAGAGCATTTTTGCTGCAGTAAGATCCAACATTAGGTGGTGTAAGAAGTGTATTTGCTCACTTCCAGGTTAGGTTATTCGTTGCCAGAACAGAGCATGGTAAGGACTTGATTCCTGCTGGTACTGGTAGGCATGGCATGTAAAGTGTAAACTGAGAATGACATAACTAGAACTTAAACTGAGAAAGGGATGAAGACTATCTGCATTCTGGAGTCAAGATCAGATTGTCAATGATTGGTATACCAATTTGGAGCATGCTAAGTACTAATAGTGAGTTTATGGAGCTACTACACCCTGAAAACTAGGTATTTTTTGCAAATTAACTTTTCACATCTGTAGTAGTGGTCGGAACAATGCACTCCCATGAGACATCATGTAAGGAACTGAGTACACTCTGGGCAGTTAATGGATGTGAATATATGAAAACAACATGTCTGAGGATATCTGGAAGTTTAATTAATCTCTACTGAGAACTGATAAAGGAAAGATGTTTTGTGTTCTGTAACTGTAGACATGTTTCCTTGTGTGCCACCAGTCTTCAGTACAAAGTGGACTAAAGTAATAACACTAGAATAAAACAAAAAGCCTTATTTTGTAAGTCACTTTGACAGAGCTCTTGCTTGCAATGTCACAGCACAGCAGTACCCACAAGCATTATTTTAAGGCAGTATTTCATAAATGCACTCCATTTCTACACAGAGCAGAGAAGTGGATATACAATGTTTGCAGTAAAAAGAAATGAAGGAGAAAGCAAAACAATGCTAAAATGATGGTAAAAGATGGCACCTCTTGGATGCTGCCATTATAAACCTTTCACTGTGTGCTTCAGTACTGAGATTTGGTGGTGGAGATGGAAGTTCTGGCATATTGACACAAAGAAGGTGCATAGGCTGAAGAAACAGTTTCATTTTTCCATTTTCTGGGTGACCTGCTAGCATTTCTGTGCTGTGTTGTCTAAAACGGTGGTGCTGTTATGGGGCAAGTCAACACCTGATTAAGAATATTATTGCTGTGAACAAGTCTGATTTTCTGTCTCTCAATTTTTACCCTCTGCAGCAACTTCTATTTCCCCTCTGGACTAAAAATTCCCGTGTTTTAGCCTCCATGCAACTCTTTGCAAGTCTGAGCAAGAATGTCAGCTCCTTTGGTTTTGCTAACAGGGAAGAAGGTTTATTTCTCCTGCATGGTGCAAGCACTTGCCCAGCCCAGAAATTACTGAAGGCAGCAACTTCAAACTGCTGGGCTCTATTCTTCCTAGAGCAGCAGAGGAAGAAACAAATCAAGCTGAAATAAAAGAGATCGTTCAGCTCAAAGTGCTTTGTAGTTATGAGTGGTATATTGCCTACTCACATTGGATTTTTCTGCACATGTTCTTCCAGTTTCTTGCCATAGGGCAGTCCAAGAGGGCTGATCATGTGAGGATCCAAACACCTCATTTCAGGATTCTTCAAGTCATTTCTATTTTCAGTGTGTCTGGTGGGAGAACATGTCTAAAACACTCCCTTCATTTCAGGAGGTGCAATAGCAAGGTCCAAGAAGTTAAGAAGAAATAAGGGTGACTGTAAAGGTACTGAGCTAAACACAAAGGGAGTATGAGTATCTGTAAGTGTTGGCTTGCTAGGGTTTCAGTGATGTGTCGCTCCACACAATTGCTTTGCCATAGTGTAGTATTTATTCACCAACCATTTGTTGAGAAGACCAAACCACCTTTGGGCTCACCAAGAAGCTGGAATTCATCTCATCACACATTTGCCATCTTAAGAGTCTTGTTTGAAGTGCTTGTCTATGTACCTGCAAGCAATAGAGAGGGGTAGGCATCTCAAGCAGGAGGATCAGCTCATCCTAAAAAGGGATTTAAGACAGGAAGGATAAATTGCCCTCCAGATATATCTCCGTCTTGTCTTTGATACAGAAGGAGCCTAGGCCACAAGTTTAGACTAGAAGCTTAAAAGAGATCTTGCTAACGATTGGCAGGAGTATTCTCACCAAATACAAATGATAGGAACTAAATAAACTATGTGCCCATCAGTAAAACTTATTCCATCTTGAGTCCAGTGGCTTTATTAGTCAGATCAAAATTGCACCTTGCATACTTGATGCTGTAGCTCTCACTGGCCAGGCTTCCTGGGTGTACGTGATTGTAAAGAGCAGGTAGAGCAATGGGTGAAGACAACCTGGCCTCTCACCCCAGCTCTTCCAGAACCTCTTTGTGTGACTGGAGAAAACCCTTCACTTCAGTGATGTTGTCAGTGTTGAGAAGTGCTTCTGCTTCTTGGTAGGCACCAGGAGACATTTTTCTCCATTGCCTCCCATACTTGTGTACACAACTTAGTGGTGATTTGTACGTCCTAGGAAATTAGAGTACCAGACCCTCCAAGACTCATCTATTACCCTAGTCTCAAGATCCTGATGACCAGAGTGACAGACAGGGTACCATGTTCTTTACCAGCTACCAGAAAACATGCCTAGCCCAAACCACCTCAAGGCCTTTCTTTGTCTGAAGAGACCAAATGCAGACCACTCACTTAGAAAGGTAAGGGCCTTGCCCTCGATCCTCTTCCCTTTTGGGAGGCGGTACGGACGCTGGCGCCCGGACCGCGACACAGAGGCAGATAAACAGGTATGAGGGAAAATCACCTTTTAGATACAAGGCCCTATATTTTCTGCAAAGGTTTCTCTCACCTTGGGCTACC
>JAVSBS010010198.1:0-43448 GCA_033124195.1 Coracias cyanogaster | reverse complement strand
CTCACACATACGTTCTGGGGATCTTCTATACCTGTAGTTCTTCTATACCTGTAGTTAAAATTGTCACCCAAGAGGATTTCTGCTTGGGGACAAATATTTATGTTTATTTCCTAAGCAATTCCTTTGGATCTGTTCTGTTTTGGTGATTTCTGAATTCTAAATTTCTCGTCATGAATGATACCATGTCAGCTCAGAAATAAACTCATGTAACAGTGACACAGAATCACAGCAGCTCCTTTTCTTACCCAAAGTTCTTCTATGTTACGTTGGTGTAATGTCCTAGAGATTCCACGATGTGAAGGAGGAGTATTTACTTTGCACAAGTTTTGACAGAATAAAATTTACTCAGCCTTGTAGGTTTTCAGGACCATCCCATTCGGAAACTAATTCTCTTTCCAGTTAATGTCTCTCAGATCAGTATGTGCTTGCTTTGGAGATAGAGAGGTGTTACTTAGTGAGCAAAGTCCACGTTTAATGGAGCAGGAGGGGTGTCAGACCTGGCAACCTGTCCAGAAAGGATTAATATTGTTGCCTGTCGTCTCTCACTGCAAACAATGCTGGGGTGTGTATCAGCTGTAAAGTTGATAGGATCCATAAAGGGTGATAGCAAGACTTCCCTCATGGGACTAGGAGCCTCAAATGCCACGTAAGCATTGTTCAGCCCTTGCCAGGACAAACAGGAGTCGTGCAACGTTGACTCCTTTCCTTGTCATCTCAGGAGCAGGAGTCAGCACAGTTGTGGCATTCATGGTTAGAAATCAAATCCTCAAACTGTTGAGGATCTACAGATCCTCAGACTTTCAGTAAGTATTTAAGGAATAGCTGGTAGTACTGGAATGTACTGGTTGCACAATTTTATGGTAATTTTGTACATACAAAACATACATGCACACATTTTTAGTCCCTGTATGAGTTAGAGAATGTGTGCTGTTAGTATTTTATGGAACTGATTATTTTAAAAATATTTTGCTTTGCTATGTTCCCCTCTGGTTCCTTTATAAGTTCTACCCAAGCCTGTATCTACCCAAGCTTCCTGAAGTAGATGTCTGGTACAGCAAAAGAGACAGACACTCTCCATGTTCTGCCCCCTCATCATCTCCTTTGTTTTTTGAGGCAGAGTAAATCAAGGCTTTGCTTATGCTGGTGATGTATTCTGGTTTATTCCAGATTATTAATATTATTCTTAGTGAGAAGAACATATATGAAATGCACACAGTAGGTGTGAAATGTATCATGTGTTTAAAGTCAGTCTTCTACCACCGAGACAGGCAGCCAGAGGGAGCAGTGTTGGGGGGAGTCTGGTTGATTTTGGGGTGCATTTATCACTCTTTCCTTGTTAGCATGGTATTAATATCCCTTATTTCTTAATTATTTTAATATCTCTTATTTGAGTATTAGCTGCTACAGCAAAACCCAACCAAGGGCAGGACAAATATTCCCATAAACATTTTTCTGGTTAATAAAAGGATATGAAGTGTTAGTCGTCATAGGATGTTATTAACGTGAACCACAGTCTTCTGTATTCAGTATAACCAAGTTACTACAAAAAGGGAAAATAGAAATATAGTATATATAGGTGAGAAACATATGACTTCCAGTGGCATTCTGGTGAGAATTAGAGCCAAATACTGTCCTTTCACTTTCTTCAACATACACACCAACTCCTGCTATCTTATTGTACATTACTTCCAGCAGAGTTTGATTCATCATTTTTTCCTACATCTGTTAAAAGACAGCTCAGTCTTTGTAGTGGATGAACTTTTGTAATTACTCTATATTTATGTTGTATTTGTGAGTTAATTATATTGTGCTTATGGATTTTGACAGCTAATTACCACTAATTCATATAATGACATGCCTGAAATGCTTGATATTCAATTGTTTTCATAATGATATGTTTTGCTGATCTTGTATTTACATGGTAATTGCTCCAGACACATAGTGACAGTGCCAGTTATGTGAGCTTAGGCTCCAGAAGTCTCCAAAAGCAGAGGTATGGTTTAGTTATCCCAACCAATGGAAAAAAAATAAACATTTTAGCTTGGTTGGTTGTATAGTAAGGGTTTCAGAGAAAAAGTATGCCTTCATGTGAAAGCACAGCTAGAACTAGTTATTGCTAGGGCACTAAAGAATGTAACTGCAGTATCACAACAGCAGCTGTAGTACATGGGCAACCAAAAAATTGTCCAGCTGTCAGCTCAGTGAGTGTCTGGTGTTGATTTCTCAGTTCCCATGTCTTCCACTACCAACAGGAAAGTTTCAGAAATAAAAGCAGTAATTCTCTTTTCATGTGGTTTTTCAGGAGCTATTGACTGAGTGCAGCTTGAGATTTTTGTTCAGATCGCATCCCAGGGCCCAAGCCCCATGAGTGTTTGCCTTAAGACTGTGATTGATGGCAGCATGAGTTCAATTCAAATACAAACTCATGCTACCATAAATGTACTGCAGCATCGTTGGACCTTCTTCCCATGTGGCAGACTGAGCGGGCCTCAGGCCACCATGGAGGTCAGAGCTCAGCCAGTCTAATATCTGAATGGCTTTTCATCAGCAGGATTTGCACCCAGGACTTGTGCAAGAAGCATTTTCTCATACCAAACTGGAGTCTGTCCTTGACCTTTAGGGTATTGCACACCACGTGGGCTGTCAATAATTCATTTCTCCTGCACTTGCAACAAACATTCTGGCCAGATGGAAATCCTACGCTCGCAGTCCCAAGCAGCAATCTCATGCCACCAGCCCAGTGCTTTTCACCAACATGAGACATTTTTCAACATGAGTAAGGACCCACAGCACCTTCTGTTACAATAAAACTCTTTGTTCAGTCACACAAAATTTTCCTTTCAAAGCAAGTCTAGAGCCATTGCATGAGTCATCTGCTTTATTTTATCAGCAAGAAATGGGACATATAGTCACTGAGGCTTAATCTGAAATCTTTTGCTCACAGTGGAAATACTTCCATTGATTTCAAAGGGTCTCGGATCAAGCTTCAAGGCCCTTAATACACTATTGAGTTTTAGTCTGTCAGATTTGTTCATATGCAGCCTTTATGAATTGTAGAGCAGTTCTGTACGGAACAGTGTCATGTGGAGATTAAATAAGCCCCATTGACATCAGTCTCCTGACACAGAAAGGCAGCAAGAAACAAATATTGACTTGAAAAACAGTGCATGTACAGTGACATTTAGCTTGTATAAAGTGATAGTCTCCATATAAATACAAATAGCACCATTTCCCCAGAGCTGAATAAATTATATTCATCGGTAAATATTTGTGAGTCTTTGACATGTCTCTAAGCAGCAGGATGAGAAATTGAGATGGAAAGTGCATTCACAGGTGAGAATTCAGTGCAGACTTTTCTTACAGGTTTTCTCAACGCATTTGAGGGACCTTGAAAAGCAAATGATTCCTCTTCTAGTTAGTGGTTTAAATGCAAAGCAACAAAACTATAACAGACCATGGCATAATAGGTTCCTGTCAGTAGTTTCCTGACCCTGCCACTCATGCTGTGCAACAATGCAGGGCTCCAAGGCTGAAAACACTCCTTAGAAAGAAAAACTAAAGCTGCTAATTAGTTTAGGAGCCTCACACCCATATTCAGAAAGTATTTTTACACCCAGGATCTAATGTTTCACTTATATGAGAGTTAGAGATTTGATGGACCAAGGTTTCTTTTTGGTAGGAATTAAATGACCTAGGCATCTTTAATAATGTAGCACCTGTATAATGGGCTCTTTCCTCTGTATGAGGACCACAGCACAGTTCATCAACATGAGGAACGAGTGCACGGGCACAGACACTTTGGGTAGGAAAGAGAAGACTGAGGGTCTGACTGATGACAACAGAGGCCTTTAAAACCACAAGTGACACAGGTAGGGTGGCTGGGCAGTAACTGTTCACCACAGGGAATGAGTCTTCCCTACAAGGTGCAGTCTTAGAAACATATTTAGGTTCCCTTTTGGCCATAAAACAAAGATGAAGTAGGATTTCAGGCATATGCCTGGAGATAAGCCCAGATCATCGGCAGGTTATAGTGCTGCTGAATTTCTAATGCCAACTAAGCATTTGAGCATCAGGGCTGCAGGATAAGTCAATCCCATTGTCTTTACAGGGTCTCAAACTTGCAAACTGCATTTCCTCCCCAAAGGCATTAATGTGTGGGGAATTGGGCTGTGTCTTCTGCAGGGCCTTTGTGCAGCATGAGAAATGTTAGGCTTGCAAACTGTGTTGGGAACTTCAACACAAAGAGAGTAAAAATAGGGATTGCCAGCTGGGGAGAAAACCGAGCTGTTCCTCCAGCAACTTTTTCTATTAGACATAGTCCTCTTATTCTTCAGGGGAATTTTTAAGATGTTCTCGAGAGGTGCTTTTAGAATTGGCAAATGAAACAGATTTCTTTATAATGAAGGATTTTTTAAAAATAGTTTTACCACATAGGATTTTTCACCAGCAGAATAGTCTTTATTTACAACAGTTTTACAAGTTCTGCATGGTTTCTTTTCCAAAAGGACCATGGGAGGTGAGTCACAACAAGGCAGTTATGTTTCAGTTACCAAACAAACAAAACATTGTATTAGTTCGAAGAACACTAACCTTCAAAATAGCTTGTATTATTTTAAAAGTTACCATTGCTGAATCTCTATGGATGGTTCTTCCATTCTCCACATAACTGCAGCCTCTGGGGAAGTCAAGAATTATATTTTTTTAAGTAAACAATAATTGAAATGAGTTTGGAATAATGGATTTTGGTTTTGTAAGCCCATTCAGAAAGGGGAACAAAGACTTCTTACTTAAAGAGATTGAACTAAGTGATCAAGAGGACACTGAAACATTTTGTCCCTGGATCTATTTTTTAAAGCAAGAGAATTTTTTTCAGAAGATAACAGGGCGAACTCCTCTCTTCCTAATCCTCTAGCACCATGTTGTGCCGTTTTCTATTTTCTTCAAACACCAAGATGCTGTCTATGCTATTCCCAGCTAAGAAATGGGGATCTCTTCAGCACTGGTCTTCCACTGTCATGACAGCATGGCCTCTACAGTTAGAATTACTGTTTGTTTTTTTAATAAGACAAATGTGACTGTAATTTATTTTGCTTTGGAAAAATATTGCTGGGACTTGTTATGGATGGATCTGCATCTTAGCTGCTTCCTGGCTGAGTAAGCAATGGGACTGCAGGCAGATGCTGCAATGGGTGTGGACTCGCCTGCTCAGGACGATTCACATGCCACTGGGAAAGCAAACATTGCAGGGCATCATTTACAGTTAGATGTTACTAACCAGCTTCATAAATAGCTGTCCCCAGTCCACCCATCAGTCAAATATCATTCCAAGCGTTGTTCTTCTAAGGAGGGCTTTAAGTGCTGGAAATAGGATGCTCCTCTGCCCTCCCTCCACTTCAAAATTACATGTAGTGATCGCAGAGCTTAGCTGCCAATGTCTGATACGGTATCTCATTATCCAGGCTGTCCTCCCACCTATATTTTATCTGATTGCAGGTCTTAGTCATACAGTCAATGAATAAATAGTCTGAATGGAAGTTTGAGCAGTGGGAGGGGGGACTATGGAGGGCCCCACAGATCCACCAATACTCAGCATCTGTGCGCTTTTGTTTTGTGGCTGTACATGCACCTTGCTGAACCATTCAGTAAAGCAAGAGGGAAGCACAGAGCAAAACAGCCAGGTCAAAACCAGCAGTGGGTACTGCAGCAGCACAAGAGCTGGAGCAAGTGTCTTCCCTTGGGACAACCACCTGTTCCACAAGAAGAGATTTGGGTCCATCGTCAGATCTGGTGCAGTCAAATGCTGCTGGGGGGCTATCAAACAAGCTTATCTGCGTCTGGTAAGATAGATGGCCCACCTATCAAGGAAGAGCATGTCAACTAGCTTTAATCAGGTTAACTGACACAACAAGGCTGTCCAGATGCAGGGACTAGGAACTCCATGGCTGAGAATTTACGCTGTTTCTTGGCTGGGTGAATTAACCATTCAGCACTCCATGCTAATGTAGCATGGTGTTTCTGGTACCCAAGCCAGCTCATTTCAGCAGTTACAGAAATATAGTCTGAAAAATAAATGGACACCTTTTACTTTCCTGTAGTTGGGCACAGATTTACAATGGAAAAAGGTTTCTATCTCCAAAACTAAGGTCTAGAGAAAGAGGATGCACAGAGAGGAAGTCTTCCTGCCACAACTTGGTGGGAAAGATAGCACTTGCATGTTCTGACAGCGTAGAGATGTACAACTGATTACTATAAATTCTACCCCCCAAAAGCTTCAAGGTCCAGCTACCCATGTCTCAGCTCCATGGTATGGGAAAATGCAGCCTCTGGAGTTCATAGGTTAAACATCTCAGGATTTAAGGTAGAGCATGAAAAAGGGAAAGTGAAGTGAACTACAAGGAATGAGCTGACTCTTACATAGGTATTTTGTGTAGTATAAAACAAAAGGAACTTTTAAAATGCACAGTGCTACAGGTCTCAAGTGTTACAAGAAGTGATGAGTTTTAAAGTTGTTTTTTTTTTATTTGATAGTCTCTTTAAAGAAAATTATTTTAAATTTAGATATTTAATAAAATATTACAGCTAGAGTAGGCAGCTACTCCAGTTGTTTATCAGAAATCTGGGTATTTTACCATCCCAGAGAATTTTATGTATGTCTGACTAAAGACAGGATGAAATCTGAACTGAATCCTAGTTTGTATCAGACTGCAGCTCAGCAGCATCTTATGATCTTTCACTGACTAAGATTTACTAGTTTTTTTATTTAAAGTAGATAAAAATGAGTAATCATCTGTGAATTATACCACTGCTTGTGGGAGGAAACATGGTTTGAAGATCGTCACTAATTATTGTTTCTCATTTTCATGTGCCAAGGTCTACAGCAGAAAAACTTACCTCTCTAGTGTGGTCCTGGATGGATTTCTTTAAAAATAGCTTTGCAAAACTGCCGGCTTGTGGACTTTCATTGATCAGATTGATTCAGGCCCAGGTTCACGGTGGTTAGGCAAAAGGATGTGTTTTCAAATGAGTTAGTTACACTACAGCAAAACCCATCCTGGAGGTTGTTAAATTAGTTTAAAATAGGTGTACATCAATTTGGCTTAGGAAGGTGCCTTACCAGTTGAAGATAAATCAATAAGCCTAGCCTAAAGTATTCGACCAACACTGTGCAGTTTCTTAAAACTGGAATGTCAGGTTAGAGTGTAATTGTTTTCAAGTATAATGATCTTAAGCATTGCCAGCATGACAGAAGCATTTATGAAGTGGATGGGAAGAGTCTGTAGGAAGGTGCATACCTGTAGCAAACTGCATCACTGTATAATTTTGTTAGAGTGCAGCTAGAATTTCAGCAATGAAAAAACAAATTCTTCCCATTTTGAGGATGTAAAGGCTAGGAGCTGGGGCACACTGAAGGAGAGAGGTCTTAGTCCTGTCCTCACTCTAAGCTGGAGCCTCTCTTGCCCCTCCAGAGAGAAGATATTGGTGGGCTGACAATAGCACCATGGCTTTTTGGGAGGCAGCACCTCCCCTCTCCCATCTGTTTTCTCCTGGGCTTGTAAGTTGGAAGAAAATCCTCCAGGCTAGCAGTGTCCATTGGGAAGGGAGGTTAAGCCACCCTAACAAGTGGGGTTCCACTTTCCAATGCTAAGAGAGTTAAAACATCATGTGCACGCTGGCAGTTTCCTAAGCTCTTCAGCAAAAGAGCTGGAAAGCAACAAAACATCAGATCCAGGGACAGAAGTAACAGTGCTAAAGCACCGCTTTGCAGCTTGCCGCTTCAGAAATCCTGTAGACAGCATTTAATTTTCAATGGATAGTATGCAGAGCCACTAGCATAAGTGCACACACAAAACTGGCCTGCGTGAGAACTTTTTGCCTTTGCACAGATGAGAGCACACGGTCACACCTCATTGCCCAAGGAGGTGATGGGTAGCTACCAAAGCCATCAGGTCTGGTGCAGGCATCAACACAGCAGCACCAGGGTGCTGCGTCACTTTGTCCCCTGTGTCCCCGTGCCAGCCAGCATGGGGAAAATCACCTGTCCCCCCAGGCCTCCCAACCACAGTGGCAGGTTTGACTCCTGTGCTCCGAACAACAGGTTCATTGTTGCCCTGATTTCAGCTGTGGGTGAGCAATGCATATGCCTTTTTCTCCTTCTTATCCCTCCTCCCACTTCTCGTTCCTTCTTTTCACCAGCCTTCACCCTCCCTTTCTCCATTCCCATCTCCTCCCAGATGTACAGCCCTGCCCGAATAACCTCCTCCCCATTGGTCCCGATTTTGCAATATTCGTACCCAAATCTGGTGTTTCTGATACAGTTAATGTAAGTGAGCTCAGCTTTACATGCAATTGCTGATGTGGTGACTCAGGTGCTGTGGGTCTTGCAAGGCTATGCTCCCAGAAAGTTCCCAAGACTCCCCTTCCACTTATCTGTGAATTTTGGTCATTTCTCACATAACTCTATCTCAACCACCTTCAAAACCCAGTCATCTGGTGGGACACCATCTGTGACTTTTGTCAGGTGCCTACACTGGTATCTGTCACATCCAGCGATCTCTCATGTTGTGCCCAGCAGTGTTCCCTGTGCCGTTCACTCAGCCCAACCTCTGGCCAGAACTCCACAGGATCCTTCCTGCAGGCCTAGTAATCTACATTACACAAACACACTGGAGAACACGCTGCAGGCCATTGTATCCTTGATGACAATGTACTGTGCTCTGGTTATTTATGTCAGCATAAGTACATGTATGAGCGTTAGTGGGATGCCCACAGGTACAAATACACAGACAGCTATGCCTCCACACACGTTGCTTTGTGCTGAGTTCCTCTGACCTGTCTTTCCATCATGCTGCTTTGTTTATCGGTGTGCACAGGGAAAATCTAACTTGAAGGTCAAATTCATAGCTCAGTTCATGCAAACTTCATAGTAATTTCATTCTCTGCCTCAATCAGTCTGCGCAGAAGAAGGTCACATCTAAAAGTCTGAGGCCTCATAATGCAACCAGGAATTTCTCAAAGACATATTCTTGCAAAATTTCAGATCTTACAAAGAAACAGCCATTTCAGTTATTGTCCTACCCCAGCTTATGCTGTTGTAAGGCAACCTCGACCTGCCTTCTGATAGTTTGCCTTAATTTTGCCTATAATATAGTTGGCATCAAAATGTCATGCTGTGAGTGTGAATACGAGCTGCCTGGTGACAGCAAGATTTTATTTTGCTGACAGTCCTGCCACAGATTAGTGTGATTTTGACCGTCTCCACTTTCTCAGCTTCTGGGTACCACTTTTCCCAATATGACATGTTACAAACAGCATCAGTGCCTATGTAAAATGCAGTCAATTAAGACTGCTGCCATAACATGACCTCTGCAGTACTGAGATCCTCAGAAGCCCAGAGCGACATTGGCATGCCAGAAAACAATACAAAGTTTTGTATATAAATATAATCTATAATCTTCTATTAAACTCAGCTCTATCAGTTGGCTACCAAGGAGGTATGAAGTCCAAGAAGATTGGTTGACTTTGAAAGAGCAGGATGATCTATAAAGTTGTAAGATCTTGCAAAATAAATTTGAAGTGGAAGGCCTGAATTTCAGTGCTTTGCATATGAACTTGGAAGAAACAACCTCCTTCAGATAAGAGGAAGAAGACTGGAAGTATAGCATCTTTCCATAGTTTGAAATATTAACATTATCAAAAATATGCTAAGTCATCTTTTCCATAAGCTAAGCATCTGTATCACAAAGCACACCACAGATTCTTGCCCTTCAGAGCTACGATCATGGAAATACTGAAGGTGAAAAGCACACAGACCAATTCAGGGTTTGACAAAGTCAGATAGATTCATTGCTGTCAAGGGCACAAAAATGTATCATTTGCACAGTGCCATAATTGCTTAGAGGCAATGTGAAACCGTGGACATAATGGAACTAACCTGCCTTGCATGTAAACATATTTCCTTCCAGTTCCCCTTATTCTCTCCAAGGAATGTTATTCCTTTTCTTACAAAATGGTGAAAAGTTCAGTGGCCAAGGAGTAGGTCAGTCTGTCCACCAGAAATTCAGAGTATTCTGCTACAAAGTGGTCCTCTGCTGAGAAGGTGGAGATATTTTCTGGTAGGAGCAGACAGGGACATTGCTGTCTCATGGCTTAAAGCTGTCCAGTTGCTTTTAAGGAGCAATTAATCATCCTCTTCCCCCTTTCCTCCTCCCAGACAGCACTCAATGCCATTCCTGATATTCAGCTAGTATGAAACCTGATTGATTCCTATTCAGAGGAACCTAGATGAGTTTCCTCCACCAAATCAATAAAATTAGTCTGTGTGTGTAAAATTAACTGTGTGTGAAATAACTGACAGCCTGAAGGGATACAACTGCACCACATAAACATAGCAGTGCTTTTAGTGAGAGCAATTTAAATAAGATAACTGTGTTATTAATGTCCCTTCCAAGAAGTCACTTAGAAAACCACAATCAGGTACTATAATTATAGTAATACTATATATAGCAAGTATGCAAGTGATAGAGATACTGAAAACCAGCTATTTCTTGACTAGAGATAGTGAAATTCTCCTTGTTAACATACATGTTTTTTTCACTGGATCCTTTGTAACTAGTCTCCATACATGTGTGCATCATAAATGACTTACACTCAGACTATAAGTTTTCCAGTACTGTGTTTTTATGAGACCAAATCTCAGAGTCCCTGTGCCCCTTCCCCAGTGCCCCAGAACTGGTACCTGTTCCAGTCGTGCCAGTGCTGCCTTTCACGTAGCCTCAGCTGAGAAGCAAATCATGGAGGTGCCCTGGCCGGACCAGAAAATGGAGTGTGAAGAATACAATGCCACATTAGTTCCCTAAACTGATCCTAAACTGAGCAACAAAACCCATTACAATGGGATTACACCACAAGGCGTTGCCTTCCTGAATCACATCCTGGCTTCTTTTGTTCTCTTTGGACTAGATCTTCCCTGACTGCTCAGGGGCTGCCAGGTACCACCAAAGATACAGGCAGTAAATTAAGAATTAAAATACAAGAACTACAAAATATACGACCACAACCACACGTGCATTTAAGCCCTGCCTTGTATTAATAAGCAAGGTCAATCACTGACATCTTCTAGTAAATCACTTCCCATTTGAAAACCCCATCTCTTTTCTGGGCCAAAATATTCCATTTAGATGCCTTTTAATTCAAAAGCAGAGAGACAAAAGCTGAAAAGCGAGAACAGTGAGGGACAGGCCGGGGCACAGGCACTGCAGGAGGCTGGGCAGGGGCCCTGACGGAGCTGCTGGAGGCAGAGACTGACATGGCGGCAGCAGGTCAGGGGAGCCTCAGGCTGCTCTGGGCACAGGAGGTGAGCTGGGAGGCAAAGAGCGAGGGCTAAGGGATGGTACATGCTTTGGGAGGCAGGAGCTGGGATTAGATCGTATAGAAACGAGGATGGCTTGGAATGGGGAGCAGCAAGGAGAAACAGCAGGAGAAAGGAAACATAACGCCCACGATGAATGCTACTGATGAATGTTATAATGCCAGTGTGTGTCCCCATAATGGGCGTAAGTGGTGACAAGAGGCACACAAGAGACTTAAGCTATAGAGGAAGCCTTCAGCCTGACATCTCCAGACTTTTCACCGTTTAAATATACTTCCTTAATAATGTTGGCTTAATATAGTTCTTGTATGTTGTATTTATATTGTCTGAATTGCTCATTTCTTATAAGGGGCATGGGAATTAAAACCCAACAACTCCCCAGTGACAGGTTTTGACATGAAGCGATTGACCTGCCTGGTCTGGGGTACCTGCAGTCTGGTGTTCTGCAGGGAAGATGCTTTGCTTATATTTTTCCCTGTCTTCAATTATCGAAGTGGTTTTCCAAGGAAAAAAAAAAGTTGGCCCTGCTGAGCAGTGAGCAGACTTAAACAACCAGACTCTCCTGTGCTATCAGCAGCATCCTTTGTCCTAACAGAAACCTGGTGCTTGGGTCTGATAAAGTGTGGTAGGATTTGTTTAAAGACAAATTGATTAAGGAAAGGAATAATTTATTTTTCAGAGTATCTTTGTGGTACAGAGAGTGGGTAGAGCTCAGAAAGGATTTCCCTGGGGCTACATGGGTCTGAAAGGCCATTTGGGGAGAGAACCACAGCAATTTGGTTCCTATTGCAATATGAAACTTCAGTTCTCCCAGAGAAGTGAAGGACAAGCAGAAAAAAATGCTGTTTACATCAAGAAGCAGGAGGAGCTCTCTTGTGCTTGAACCAGCTAAACAGGCAGTAGTGGAGGATGTATGAATCCCATGATGTCTTCCTGTACCTTTGAGTGTGCTTGGCAGCCATGAGGCACTTGCTAAGTGATAATTCTGAGGAAGGGATATGGATTGCAGTTGCTTCTGGTCCATGCTCCAGAAGTGCAGAGAGGGAGAGAAAGCCTCTTTGCTTTGTCCTCTGGTCCAAGCATCAAACATATTCATGGTGCAAACTAATGAAATCAAGATATGGCTTGACTTAGAATACTCCCATGAACAATTGTGAAGAAGGTTTGAGCTAAGTTTTAGCTTTAGGCCTAAACAACCAAATCAGCATTTCCAATGCAGTAACAACCTGAAGACTGATGGATGAATTTCCATCTGACTTGTCCAGTCTATTCTTAATAAGCTGGCCTGATATTTCTCCAAGGCTATTCATACTTAAAAGCAGTGTATGAAGAGCAGAATGTAGGTTGGGGAAAGCTTCTGCAGTCCCTGGGGTAGAATTTAAAACTCACATTTTGCTTAGCCAGAGCCTGATGATACAGATCTGCTTTCCTAGGGCCTATCTGCAAATAACTGTTTTTTTTTCCTGAAGTTTCTATTTTCAATTGTTCCTCATTCAGCTCATTCAGAAGATGGCCCTCTAGTTTCTGAATAAGAGCATATGTACACAGAGCTAAGCAGCTGCCTAGCTTTAAATTCATAATTCCTCATTCAAATTCTTAATTCCTCATTAGCTTGCATGTGCAAACTCACTCTGAGAGCCTAATCCAAGTCCCACTGGTGTTAGTGAGAATGGGTTTTACCTCTCAAATTTAGCCATCTAAAATCACGCATGTATTCTAAATGCAACTGTGGAGGAGCCACTTGTAGTCAAATTAGAGAAAGATCAGCATTTTCAGGATGTGATTCACACCATCTGCCTTAAAGACTTGTCTTGAGAGGGGACAAGTGTATTTCTGGCAGCCACTATCTCATTCCCTGCCTGTCGAGGGAGCCTGTGCAACTAACCTAGACGACCCCTTATTCTTCGATAAGTGAAGCCAGGGGAAGGAATCTATCTGCTTATTTTAATGGAAAAGGGCTCAGGCTTTCAGATTTCTACATCCTTTATGCCAAGATAAATTACAAGTAAGCAAGGCCCCAGAGGGTATCACAAGTTGCATCTCACAAACTGCTAACTCTGGCTTCAGTCAGCATTTGGGTTGGATGGAAAAGACACATGAACTCCAGAAACAAGATTAAACCTTTTTTTAAAAATTGTTGCTTGACCTTGCATCATACTGGACTTCCTGACAGGAAGCATAATTTGATAGAAATCTTAAAGCAAAGGCAAAAGCATTTTGTCTGTCTCCTCTAAAGACTCACACAGTGGGATATGTGAAATGTCAAGAATAATTAGACAAAAGTATATAAGCTCCTAGCAACACTGATGTGCTGTATAAAACTAAGCATTTGCCATAAAGCTTCAAACATTGTTTGAAAGCTGCATGTTAAAGGTAACCTGAATAACTTTTAAGTACTCTTTCCAAGATACTAATAAAGACGTGGATATGAAAAAGCACAATAGAGAACTATGAAAGGCTTGCATGTCTTCACTGAGGTAGGCTGCTCTGTTTCTTATTTTCCAAAGGTGACATACAGAAGTAAGTGATCCCTCTCATACAGCAATTAAAATGAAAAGGCAAATCTCCTCAGCTCTGCATCTGCTGGAGCCCATTTAACAAGCAGGAAAAGGACTCACTCTTAGTATCGGTAATTCACAAAGATCATAGAAACGTTTGTTGGAAGGGACCTCTGCAGGTCCCTTAGTCCAGCCTCCTACTTTAAGTGAGATCTCCAAAACCAAAGGAGGAATAACTAGTTCACATCAGCAGGAAATCTGGCCCAAAGTGCCCTTTGGAGAAGAAAAATAATTGAACTATCAATGCAGAGGAGAAGGGAGAGAAAAAGCAAGAGAGGAGACGAGAAGGAAAAACAGACCAAAATTTTTATTTGAGGTGGTAATATTAGAAGCGTAGGACTTTTTGCCAAAAGGCAGGATTTTTCTTGGTTCACTAACAGATATGGTTTTGTCTTCTAGGAAAACAATGAACAGAAGGAAACCTGGGAGGTTTTTGCTGCTCTGCTGAATATAGGATTAGAAAATAAAAAATTGCACCTGGAGCATCTTTGTCCCTCTTTCAAATGGGTAACTCCTGAACCTGGAACTCTTGTTACCTGGAGCAGCAACTTCTTCTTTCACTGTGCATCCTAGCGGGGAAAATGAATTTCACAAACTGCACCACTGAAGCCAACTTGGCTGCAAAGCCAAAAACAGTAACTGAAAAGATGCTCGTTACCCTGACCTTGGCCACAATCACAACCTTGACTATGCTGCTGAATTCTGCTGTAATTGCGGCAATCTCCACAACCAAGAAGCTCCACCAGCCAGCAAATTATTTAATATGTTCACTAGCTGTAACAGATCTCCTTGTTGCTGTTCTCGTCATGCCCTTGAGCATCACTTACATAATGATAGATAAATGGACTTTGGGATACTTCATCTGTGAGATCTGGCTTAGTGTCGACATGACCTGTTGTACATGTTCAATCCTTCATCTGTGTGTCATTGCTCTGGACAGGTACTGGGCAATCACAGACGCTATCGAATATGCCAGGAAAAGAACAGCAAAAAGGGCTGGGCTGATGATAGCCACTGTGTGGACTATCTCCATTTTCATATCAATGCCCCCTTTGTTTTGGAGAAATCATCACAGTGTCAGCATTCCCAGTGAGTGTCGCATTCAGCATGATCATGTCATCTACACTATTTATTCCACCTTTGGGGCATTTTACATCCCCTTGACTTTGATCCTGATCCTGTACTACAGAATTTACCATGCTGCAAAGAGCCTTTACCAAAAGCGGGGTTCAAGCCGCCACCTCAGCAACAGGAGTACTGACAGCCAAAACTCCTTTGCCAGCTGCAAGCTCACACAGACATTCTGCGTCTCAGACTTCTCCACGTCCGACCCTATCACAGAGTTCGATAAAATCAACGCATCTGTGAGGATCCCTCCTTTTGAGAATGACCTGGACCTGGCTGGTGACCGGCAGCAGATCTCTACGACACGAGAACGAAAGGCTGCTCGCATTCTGGGGCTGATTTTAGGTGCTTTCATTTTGTCTTGGTTGCCGTTTTTCATCAAGGAGTTGCTTGTGGGCCTCCACATTTGCACTGTCTCTCCAGAAGTAGCAGACTTCTTGACCTGGCTTGGATATGTCAACTCCCTTATCAACCCTTTGCTGTACACTAGCTTTAACGAAGATTTCAAGCTGGCCTTTAGAAAGCTCATCAGGTGTCGAGAACATTCTTAAAAATATTGGGAGATGATAATGATGATGACATGACTCCTGGCCTTAAAAATGAGCAAAATAACTTGACTCTGTCACTGTTTCCCTTGATAAGGGGATTTTTGTGTTTGCCTATTTGTCTGACTTATGTTTAGCCTGTAATTCATTATGTTGTTTTTTACCTCTAGTGTTATTCATGGTAAAGAGTTTGAAATAACTTTGTTCTACAAAGGAACAGATTTTTTAGCAATGAAACAAGAAAAAGAAGAAACTATTAGATACTCATGTTTAAGGCATTTTGTGTAATCAACAATTCAAGAAGCATACAACTATACTCACTTTTATACTTTTTTCATTTAAGAATCAAATGTCAAAATTATCATGCACTGTAGTAGTATAAAGGCTTATAAACTGAACCCCATAAATACATATTCAAAAATTAATAAACACTTCATAGTCATGACAGCTAAAAAGTTTTACTGCGGCATTCTGAGAAAACTGTAACAGCCATTTGGAAGGAAAATAACTACCATTTCCAGCTTGGGCTAAGGCAGAAGAAACCACTCCTTTCTTCAGGAATACACTCCCAAAACAGAAAGCAAAGTTCTGTTCATTCCATCTAAAGATGAATCCCATTTGGTACGCTAAAGCATTTATTTAAGTGGCTTTTTTTTTGTGTAACATTCGAGATTTATGTTCGAAGTATTGGGCAGACACAGAGGACGCAGCTAGCGAGTGTCACACTTGTAAGACCAGCTGCATATCTGACTGATTATGTTTTTAATACCACTAAACATATTTCTTCAGGGCTCAGGTCTTGTGCCTTGGTCAGTTCTGGGGTGACATTATTCATTTGTGCCACACTTCACCTACACAACCCTATGGATCAATTGATCTTACCCCACAGACTTAAACAACTAGAGACTTTCTCAGCAGGCCAGCAATATACAGAAATTCAGAAACATAATCTAAAACCTGATTATTTTCTGTTTGAATAGCAGTTAAAAAAATAGGGAAAATAATTTTTAAAATAGCAGTCTGCACATCTGCCTTATCATCATACTACAGTTCCCAATGTCATTCTTGTCAGCTTAACCTATGATCAGGTCCTCTAACAGGATTTCTTGTTCTAGGAGTCCTTTACGGAGTTACTTCCCTTATCTTGAGAAACAAGCAGAAAGTTATTTGTATCCTGTTCTCTGTGCTTATGAAAGTTAAATGTCCTGGTTCAGATATTATGGAAATCAGGGTGGAAAGAAGCAAAATCAAAGCTGAAAATTTGGTATTGTCCATTAGCAACTCCTAAGCACTATTTAAATAATGATTACTTACCTTGCACCATAATTTTCTTCCCTGACCATTCTTCTGGACAAATTCTTTTTGAATTATACTGATATACCATGTAGAAAATACCACATGCATCAACCTGACGTGCAGTAACTATAGCACTATATAGAACTATAGCACAGGTAGCTCCAAATCCATCAAAACAAATATTAGAGGTAGCAAAAGTGTTGTAACAGCACTGGAAGCCATCTCTGAAAAATGTTTCGAAAATTTACAAGATGACAATCATTTTTCTTACCGAGAGTCAAGGAATTGTAAGTAACATGTCAGTAATAAACTCCAGATTGAGCTGAGAAATGACATCCTTATTTCTGAGAGAACATGTTCAGTTGGAAAGATGCAGTGCCTCAAGTTAAGTGTAAATCAAGTTTGAAGGTGACAAAAGCATGACCTGCTGCTTACCCACATGCAGTGGGATTCTGCTTTAAGGACTCCAAGTTTTCCATGCCTGAGCTGAGGAAGTTTAGCTGCCCTTCTGAAGCTATTGTCACAGGTGCCTCCTCCAACTGTCTTTAGGTTCCCTACTTCCTGACACTAATATGTAAAAAGAAAATAAAAGAAAATAATCTTGGCCACTGAAAATGTCTTCTAGTGAGGAAGCCCAAAGATCCACTATGTTTTTTTCCTTTTTGCAGCTTGTTGGAGGTAGAAACTGTTGATTAAAGCTGAGGAAGAGGAGCCTGACCCTGCCTATCTACAACACTTCCAGAGCAGCTCCCCAGAGTACATATGCTATTAAGAAAAAAAAAAAACTAGCTGGGAATTAAAATTAAAAGTGGTAGTTGTAAGAACTGCTGCAGAATAATTTTATTTCTTCTTTCAGCAATCATTTCAATAGGAATGATTAATGAAGAACAAGGCTTGTGCGTTGTGGCACCCCACAGCTAGCCACTGCTGCTGGCATGCAGCGTGCAGTCACGTTTCTCATGCAAAAGTAATGGCTTAGTTAACTCTGTCACCCATACTGATGCTTGTTTAAAGCCAGAAGTATGGCTGAAGGACAATAAATGGTGAACATGACCTCCACAGCAGCTGTTGTACGTAGGTAGAAATGTTTCAGAGACAGGTATAATAGCTGTAAAGTACAGGAGCCGCATCATATTCATTGCTACTCATGTCTTTCTTTTAGTATCTGATCTCCACTATTTCCATTCAAACTACCAATCAGGTTGAAGACTGTATTAAATTTTAATATGTAGAGGTAATTAACAGGAAAAAACAGATGGGTGGCTAATTTTCATGCTTCCCTGTTAAATAAAGACCCACCATTCACTGCCAGCTGACTCCTGCTTTTCTAATTAAGTCATTAGCTAAACACAGAGCTATGTTTTTCCAGCAAAGGCCACCAGACTGATGAAGATGTGCTGTACATTTTACCCAAACTCAGACTCAAAGTCAGGAACAAATAAAAGGATTGGTAACTTGAAACAATTTCACTCAATCAGAAATTACCTGTAGTCTCATGGAAGTAAAAACTTCTGCTAGTCTGGCACCATTGTTTGACAACTTCTTTTTTTTTTCCTGTATTAAGTATTTGCTGATTTTACAAAGGATTTGGAGACATTTCTTGAACTTTGACTTCTTGTCCATGGCAACTCCTCATTCATACCTTTCCTGGATCAGGCCCAGCCACACCACACTCTGCAATGCAAGCTCTTATCAGCTTTCTTAATGATGTATCCAAGAACTTCAGCCTACATCCATCTTCCTTAGTCTCTCTAAAACATCCCTCATCCTCAAATTCTTATTTTACCTAATGCTGCCATTGCATAGCTGTCTTCCTACCTTTCTTCCCATATTTCTCTAAAGGTTTTTCCTCCTGTCTCCTCCCCGCTCTACAGCAGGTTTTATGCAGACCTGCCTATTCAGCCCTTCTCGTCACATCTACGTATTTTCTCTGACTGCTGTTTCCTCCTATATTTACACCTGAAACTCACCGTCCTGCCTTTGGGTTTCTGATTTTCTCAAACCCCTAAATTTGTTGTGGTCTTACTCAAGCGAGCCCCTGTTCTCTCTTCCCATCTCAGCTCTGTTATCAGGATTCCCATGACTGTGGCTGTTTCAGTCTATTAGATCTTACTCACTCCTGTGTGTGTCCAGGCCATATCCAGAAGTTTTTCACTCTGTGTAAACAGTTAGTGCTTGGAGTGAGTTCATACATCCGTAGTGCTGAAGACTGCACCCATCAACCAGTTGGCCTCCCCCGAAGACATACTCTTCAAATAATATTTTACCTGCTATTTTTATGTTGTCACCCTCCTATTGTACTCTGTCATTATTGTTCCCTTTCTATCACATTAAATATGACCCTCATGTTATCGTTTCAGGGACCCATATCTTCACTTTTAGGGACCTGTACCTGCATAGGTAACTAAGGTTGAACTCAGCTCCTGCTTTTCTGCCTGTGCCAACCTGAGCTCTCTCCTCTGCAAGCTTTGTCTTCACTGCTTCCATGCTCTCCTGATTCTTGTATGTGACGTTTTTCTCCTTCTCAAACCCAATTCTGACAGGACTCCTGAAAGAAAAATGGTCAACATGGGCAGTGGAGGAATTATCGTGCATGTATCTTGTGCAGCTGTTCTTTTTCTCTGTCTTTCCCACATAGAATACATAATCTCTTAAAGTGAACCATCTCTATCTAGTGCATATAACATCCTAGACAAAGCAAAAATACGGTAAGAGCTGCATATGTCCTGAGCCAGTTAGATTTGGCCCATCCCATTCCCTTTAAAGCTGGGAGTTCCCAAGCACAATGATGTACCAAGCTGTTCACAGCACATAAGATTAATTTTATTGATATTCCTGAAGGGAGATAGATGGTGGGATTGAACTTTCAAAAGGGTTTAAAACAAAGTCCCTGATTCACCAAGTTTACTGGCTGCCACTATTCAGACTTCACTGCCATGTACCTGAGCTGTCCATTTTTCCATAGTGGTCACTTCTTATTTCTCTGTACTGCCAGCAGACTCTGTCCCTTGCAAGTACCTGGAGGGAATAAAAACAAACCAACCAAACAAACAAAAAAAAGGTGGCTTTGTGTGGGGCAAGATGTTAAAAGAATACGGGAATTTTTTCTAAGATTCCTAGTCCCCAGTTATCAAAAATTAAAGAGCATTGCAGTCTTGAGGGAAAATACGGGCTCCCAGCACAAATGCAGAGATTGTCCTTGTGCCTGTGTGTTGTGGTGTTTAACCATTGCAAACATCAATAACAGACAGTTTGGTTTACATTTACCTTTTACACACTCATATGATTTGTACAAAGAATTATCTTACTTTATTGTTGAAGTAGACACAGTAAATATTGTGCTATCTTTTATTGGTCTAGCCAATATATTACAAGTTGTATTTCTGTAACTCTTCAGGCTATAAACTCTTCAGAAAGGATGGGCCAGGAAGAAGAGGCAGTGGAGTGGCCCTGTATGTTAGGGGATGTTTTGCTTGTCTTGAGCATAATGGTGGTGAAGGTAGGGTTGAGTGTTTATGGGTAAGAATCCGGGGGAAGGCCAACAAGGCAGATATCATGGTGGAAGTCTACTATAAACTTCCCAGCCAGATCAAGAAGCTGATGAAATATTCTATAAGCAGCTGGGAGAAGTCTCACAATCACTACCACTTGTTCTCATGCGCGACTTCAACTTACCAGATGTCTGCTGGAAATACAGAAAAGAGAAGGTTCCTGGAGTGTGTGGAAGATAATTTCCTGACACAGCTGGAGAGTGAGCCAGCTAGGGAAGACTCCCCGATAGACCTGTCGTTCACGCCACTTGTGGGTGATGTGAAGGTTGGAGGCTGCCTTGGGCATAGTGCTCATGAAATGGTAGAGTTCTCAATTCTTGGGGATGTAAGGAGGGGGTTCAATAGAACTGCCACCTTGGACTTCTGGAGGCCAGACTTTGACCTGTTTAGGAGACTGTGGGATAATCTGGCTACTGACATAAAAGACAATTTTTTAAAGTTTCTTTAAATACATTAGTAGCAAAAGCAGGACTAAGGAAACTCTTCATCCTTTATTGGATGTCAGGGGAAACATAATGACCAAGGATGAGGAAAAAGCTGAGGTACTGAAAGACTTCCTTGCCTCACTCTTTAACAGTAAGACCAGTTGTCCTCTGAGTGCCCAGCTCTCTGAGCTGGACAACAGGGACAGGGAGCAGAATGAAGCCCCCATAAACCAAGAGGAAATGATCAGTGACCTACTAGAACACTTAGACACATACAAGTCTATGGGCTGGATGGCATCCTCTCAAAGGTACTGAGGGAGCTGGCACAAGTGCTCACCAAGCCACTTTCCATCATTTATCAGCAGTCCTGGCTAACTGGGGAGGCTCCAGTTGACTGGAGGTTAGCAAATGTGATTCTCATCTACAAGAAGGGCAAGAAGGAGGATCCAGGGAACTACAGACCCGTTAGCCTGACCTCAGTGCCAGGGTATGTTATAGAGCAGATCATCTTGAGTGCCATCATGCAGCACGTGCAGGACAACCTGGTGATCAGGCTCAGTCAGCATGGGTTTAAAAGAGGCAAGTCCTACTTGACTAACCTGATCTCCTTCTATTACAAGGTGACCTGCTTAGTGGATGAAGGAAAGGCTGTGGATGTTGTCTACCTGGACTTCAGTAAAGCTTTAGACACTGTTTCCCCTAGGATTGTCCTGGAGAAACTGGCTGCTCATAGCTTTGATAGGCATACACTCTACTGAGTAAAAAACTGACTAGAAGGCTGGGCCCCAAGAGCGTTGGTGAATGGAGTTAAATCCAGTTCACAGCTGGTCACAAGTGGTGTTCCTCAGGACTCAGTACTGGAGCCTGTTCTCTTTAATAGCTTTATTAATAATCTGGACCAGAGGCAAGTGCAGCCACAGTAAGTTTACAGACAACACCAAGTTGAGTGGGAGTGCTGATCTGCTAGAGAGGAGGAAGGCTCTTTAGAGGGATCTGGACAGCCTGGCTCAATGGGCCAAGGATAATTGTATGAGGTTCAACAAGACCCAGTGTCAAGTTCTGCACTTGCATCGCAACAACCTGTTGTGCTGGTTCAGCCATCATCATTTCATGCTGCCATCAGTTGCCTGATCACACAGGCCAACGCTGAACTCAGCAAAATCCCCTCAGAAGTCTTCTTTCAGACAGTCCTGCCAGGTTCCTGTGGGCTCAGCTCCGATGCTGCCCACTCTGGTGCCAGCATCACCTGCTGGACACAATGGACAGAGCAGGCCTTCACATGGAAAGACACCACCAACAGAGCTCAGCAAGATGCAACCAGCCCCAACAGAAGCCACACCCAACAAGAAACTCCTCCAACTGATCAGCTCCTGCTTGATATAATCCTGGCCTCACCAACCACCCCAACCATGACCACCTGGGTGAGAGCAGAGCCACAGGTGGGCCAGGTTCTGCCTCTGCAACATGAAGCCAATAGGAAAAACAAAACATTCTGCCAGGTTGTGGCTTATTCGCAGGTCAACTCCAACTCGGGGCCCCCAGCTCAGGTCCCAGCACTTCACAACCCCATGCAACGCTACAGGCTTGGGAAGTGTTGCTGGAAAGCTGCCTGGTGGAAAAGGACCTGGGGGTGCTGGTGGACAGCTGGCTGAATATGAGCCAGCTGTGTGCTCAGGTGGCCAAGAAGGCCAATGGCATCCTGGCTTGTATCAGAAATAGTGCGGCCAGCAAAACTAGGGAAGTGATTGTACTTCTGTACTTGGCACTGGTGAGGCCACACCTCAAATACTGTGTTTGGTTTTGGGTTCCTCACTACAGAAAGGGCACGGAGGTGCTGCAGTATGTCCAAAGAAGAGCAACAAAGCTGATGAAGGGTCTAGAGAACAAGTCTTACAAGGAGTGACTGAGGGAACTGAGGTTATTTAGCCTGGAGAAAAGGAGGCTCAGGGGAGACCTTATTACTCTCTACCTGAGAGGAGGTTGTAGTGAGGTGGGAGTTGGTCTCTTCTCCCAAGTAGCAAGCAAGAGGACAAGAAGAAATGGGGTCAAGTTTCATCAGGGGAGATTTAGGTTAGATATTAGGAAAAATTTCTTCACTGAAAGGGTTATAAAGCACTGTAACAAGCTGCCCAAGGAAGTATTGGAGTCACCATCCCCAGAGGTATTTAAAAGACAGGTAGATGGGGTGCTGAGGGACATGGTTTAGTGGTGACCTGGCAGTGCTGGGTTAATGGTCGGACTTGATGATCTTAAAGGTCTCTTGCAACCAAAATAATTCTATGATTCATAAGAGTCCCATACAACACATACTCCCTTTGTAATTGCTATCTGTTTTCCTCTTGAGGCCAAAAAGAATAAATTTTTTTGTAAATTATCTGAGTTTGGGTAAGTGCTTGGTTCATTAGCTGAAAAATTATTCTTTAACATTCTCTCTTTTATGCTATGTACCTAATATTGCTAACACTTCTCCCTTCTCCCCTGCCACTGACAGAGTATTTTTACTTTTTCATTAATTCCATGTAGATGATCGCATGTAGATGACATTATATGATGAAATTACTCCTTCCCACTCAGACTAAATTAACCATTTGCTACATTCAAATTAATATAAACTGGAAATTATCTCCTGCCATGTCTATATGCTCTGGAGAACAATTTAAAACATTTCTCATGGTTGAACTTGTCCCCACCCAAGTATAGAGTAACTCCACTGCCAGTCACTGCTCAGTAAGTGTGACTGGGAAGAATTTGGCTCTTTTCTACGAGCACTAAATAAACCCTTAATCTTTTAGTGTTGCTACTGTAAGTAGAAGATGCAACCATGAGTAAGTTGTGGGAAAAACACATATAGTAGCGAATGATATGAACCTCTGCTTAGAGACCTAAGGAAGAATTATTTTTTTGAACTTTTTTCCTTCTTGATAACTTTTCTCCTCATCTCACTATTTCCTGGTCTGAGGCTCCTGTTCATTAATTGTTCCCTCTGTTTCTTATCTCTCCTTCCTTTCCTTTGCAGCCTTCCTCCGCACTACAGTGGCATCTTAGTAGCCTGTAGCAAGAAGCAAGGCTACCTTGTGCTATGTTGATACACACCACCTAATCACTCTGCTTTTAATTTTAGGAAATCAGGTTGCAGGTTCTGTTCAATGGCACTGCTCTGCACAGCCTCTGCTACTGTTTTATTGCCATTTTGCTACAAATTAGATTTCTAATATGCATCAAGATTCTTCCAAATGAAAGATGCTGCATAATACACTATGATGTCTTCCATGTGTCGCCATTTTTTATGATCTCGCTTTAAAATTCCCTCTCTTCTCCTCTCCCATGGGGCTTCTATCAGTAGAAACTAAAGCCACAAGAAGTATGGTTCCCAGATGCAACAAGCAATGTTGGAAATGCCACCCTGCACCACTCCACTTCTCCCACTCCACCCTACCCCCCACATTTCACCCTCTTCCAGTAGCTTGCACTGCATTCTTCAAATACATTAGCATATAGATCAGCTCTCTGAAGTTTTCGTGGATTAATTTCCTGCATGACAAATTCTCACCCTCATTTCTATCTGGTGCAAGATTCCATGTCATTGAGGTACTCAAATCTTTTAAACCACTATGTCTCCAATACTCATTTCATGTGCCACATGACTGCAAATGGACACATTTCTATATGGTGAGGCATAAAACACTGTCTCCTTTCAACTGTGCTTTATAAAAGATGCCGTTTGGTTGATTAAGAAACAAAATATAACTTCTGGAAAGAGGGAGGACAGAATTCCTATTCCTTTATACAGTGTTGTTTTGCACATAATTTCACATGACTCAGTTTCTGGCTATTAATTTTAAAGAAACACTAAGCAAAACACAAAATCACACATGAAAGCCTGAACTACTTGCAATGAGCAGAGTGACCTTCCAGTGCATTTTACAATAAAAACTGATTCTCTTCAAAGCTTTCTACAACAACCTTTTCAGGGAGTAAAAAGTTCCACACAAATGACTTTCACTTCTGCAATACCACCAGAAATAATATCCCAGTCCTTTACAGCAGGAACTGCCTGAGAAGCTGCTGGAGTGCCGGGATAAGCCTCACCAAGCTTATTTCTCCAATAAATAAATAATTTAAAAAATCAGGCTAACACCTCCAGCTTGAGAGTTTTTAATTGGAGAATTTGACCACTAAAATCAGGCCTATCAGCTAGAGCTTTATACTTATTCATATATATTCCAGTGCAATTCCTCATTCTGGTATTGCTAAATCTGAACATGGGAAATAAGAAGAATCACTTCTTAAAGTAATGAGAAAATACTCTACCTCTTATTTTTGTGGTTTCAGAACATTTTTGTATTATGACCGGACGGTCATTCTGGAGCAGGCAGAAAGAAAAAATAATCCAATTATGTCACAGAAGTTAATCTAGGATTTGTAAATTAAGCACGGTTGCCTTGGTCCAATGCTAGCATATACACACAAGTCACAGATCATAATCCTCTAATTTTTCACTACACCAGTTTTGCTCCTTGCTAAAGAGCAGGTTATCTGTGGTTTTAATTAAGATTGGTAGGAGGCAGTACCTCTTCCTACCTTTCACACAGAGCCCATGGACAAGAAAGAGATCGTGACTTGGAGCTTTGTGGCTGGCAGAGGCTGCATCTTGCTTTCCCCTGTGGACATGATGTCACTGCTACTGCCTGCCTTCCTTAGAGCCCCTGGCCCCAGTCTGCCCCCAGCCAAACTGCCACTTCCACCTTTTCCCAGGGGACTCAGGGCATCTCTGAGCCAAAATAAAAGTAGGCGCTGGGAAGGACAGGACCATTGTCTCCCCTGGCCTGTATAATAAGGAAGTGGCCACAGTTATCTCCCCTGATCCTATCGCGCCAGTACACGTGACAGAGCAGGAGAGGCATCCGCACAGGTGATGGCGAACAACTTGCCTGCACCAGCATCGTGCCCCAGGCACCTCTCAGCAAGGCACAGTCCTCAAGGCGGCCACTGTCCCTCTCCCTGCACGCCAAAACTGCTCCACCCCAGTGTCTCCACTGAGATCTGCAGCAGAAACCCCTGGCACAGCAAACCTGCCTGGACTGAGCACATGCTACCATACCCTTGCTAATTTAACCCAGCCTGCGTGGCACATTACAGCAAGGCAGACAGCAGCAAGAGCTAAGCATTGTCCCTCAGTGGGGTGTACTCATGTGTCAGCCTGTGCAAAAGCTCAGGCCACCACATCTTGATCAGCAGTGCCCCAGTTCATGTAGAAAGGACACATTGGTGTTACAGGCATGCTTTAGCTTTGCTCAGATGAGCTGTCTTCTGTTGCCAAATTCTTTTCTTTGTACTGCAGGTAAGCACATATCCACAGGGCAAAAACAGACCAACTTGGAGAGTGAAGCAGCCACACCAGGGACTGCTTTCTAAACCTCCCCATTCCCTCAAGCAGACTAACTCCTGATGTTTGACAGAGCAAAGCACTATCTAGCAGGAGATTCAAACCCACTGTAAAAGAAAGCGTTGCCATTCTCCATATCCACCAGCCGTGGCTGGAAACAAGCCATTTCTCTCCCACAGACAGCACACGACTGTTCAGGCTAACACATGTACCCACAGCGCATACACATTACTGAGACCAAGTCTAACTCCAGCACAAAGAAAGCCAAGGCACATGCCAGCCAATACTGTTCACCAAGACAATTAAAAGGTTGTATTGACAAAACCAAGGGAAGTACTGATAACATCCACCACACACCAAGACAATTAAAAGGTTGTATTGACAAAACCGAGGGAAGTACCGATAACAGCCATCACACAGTGACACCACTAACACCTGAGCACTGTAGCTGGACTTCCCAATACCTTACACAGTGGCCACCAATGTTCACAAAAGCAACCATTGCCAAGGCTTTAAAGGGCCTGTTTTGGTGACAGCAACTTCTCAGAGCTCAGCACCCAGCTTGAACATCTTAGAAAATGCAATGGAAGAGACCAAATGTCCTTTCTGCCCCTAGGCTGAAGAACAGCAAGCTGGTGCCACTACAGCCCCAAAGCAGACATAGATCTGTGGTCTTGCTGCTCTCCACCCTCCAGGTGGGCACAAATATGGGATAAAGGAGTTTCATTCACAGCTGATAGCTTAGCTCATCCTTAAATGTGCCATTTGGCAACCATCGAGAGCACCTGTGGCACTCAGCAGCAGTCAGGCAGGTAAAGGGGTATGAAATAGCTCATGGGGCACAGAGCAGCTCCCACTGGCTCTCCTGCCTAATTGACATTGTCTCTTCTCTTTCCATATCACTGATTGCCCCTTTTCCTCTTCCTCTTTGGAAAATCAATCATTACTGATTTTCACAGCCACCCCAAGTCAATGGTGATGACTAACACACAAGGCTGGAGGTCCTCTGGGCCAATTGCACTCCTTGTGGAGATTACAGTTATTTCTACATTGAAGGAACAGCTTGTTGGGTGTCTTCTAAAGGAGAACTGTTTCAAGAGGACAAGGTTTTGAGAAGTTCTGAAGCCTGGTGGTCTGCTTGTCATATTAATATTTTAGATATTGCATACCCATGAAATTTTGGGAAGTGGATCCAAAGTCACACAAGTCAGTAGTAGACTTGGTACTGTCTTCAGCTGCCTTTGCATCAGTCTCTCAATGCATAAAATTTGAGCTACTTTTGTAGGTTGCTTGAAAACTTGACTTAGAATCATAGAATTATTTAGGTTGGAAAAGACCTCTAGGATCATCTAGTCCAAACTTCATCTGACGTCTCCTAATCCCATGCCTCAAAGCGCCACACCTACCTATTTTTTTAACACCTCCAGGCATGGTGACTCCACCACTTCCCTGGGCAGCCCATTCCAATGGCTAACCACTCTTTCAGTAAAGAACTTCTTCCTAATATCAATCTAAACCTACCCTGACACAACTTGAGGCCATTTCCTCTTGTTCTATCATTAGTAATTTGGGAGGAGAGACCAACATCAGCCTCGCTACAACCTCCTTTTAGGTAGTTGTAGAGAGCAATGAGGTCTCCCCTCAGTATCCTCTTCTCTAGACTAAACAACCCAAGTTCCCTCAACCGCTCTTCAAAAGGCATGTTTTCCAGACCCCTCACTAGCTTCGTTGCCCTTCTCTGCACCCACTCCAGCACCTGAATGTCCTTCTTGTACTGTGGTGCCCAGAACTGGACACAGTACTCAAGGTGTGGTCTCACGAGTGCCGAGTACAGGGACACAATCTCCTCCCTACTCCCGCTCGTCACACCGTTTCTGATACAGACCAGGATGCTGTTGGCCTTCTTGGCCACCTGGGCACACTGCTGGCTCATGTTCAGCTGGCCGTCCACCAGCACGCCCAGGTCCTTTTCCACCAGCCACTTTCCAGCCACACTTCCCCAAGCCTGTAGCATTGCTAGGAGTTGTTGTGACTAAAGTGCAGGACCTGGCACTTGGCTTTGTTAAACCTCATACAACTGACCTCAGCCCATTGCTCCAGCCTGGCCAGATGCCTTTGCAGAGCCTTCCTACCTTCAAGCAGGTCAACACTCCCAGTTAATTTTGTGTCATCTGCAAATTTACTGAGGGAGCACTCAATCCCCTCATCCAGGTCACCAATAAAGATACTAAACAAGACCGGCCAAAGGACTGAGCCTTGGGGAAACCCACTTGTGACCGGCCACCAACTGGATTTAACTCCATTTACCACAACCCTCTGGGCTCGGCCATCCAGCCAGTTTTTAACACAGCAAAGAGTCCACCTGTCTATACTGTGAGCTGCCAGCTTGTTCAACATGATGCTGTGGGAACCGGTGTCAAATGACTTGCTGAAGTCCAGGCAGACAACATCAACCGCCTTGCCCTCATTCGCTAGGCAGGTCACCTGGTCACAGAAAGAGATAAGGTTGGTCAAACAGGACCTGCTTTTCATGAACCCATGCTGGCTGGGCCTGATCCCCTGACTGTCCCGCACTTGCCACTTGAGCACATCCAAGATGAACTTCTCCATAATCTTCCTCGGTACCAAGGTCAGGCTGACAGGCCTGTAGTTCCTCATCTCCTCCTCCCTGCCCTTCTTGTAGATGGGCATCACATTGCCAAGTTTCCAGTCATCCGGGGCCTCCTCCATTAACCAGGACTGCTGATAAATGATGGAGAGCAGCTTGCCTTTCAGAGTTACAATAACCAACTATGTCCAAACGTATGGGCATAGTTTATTTTAGATGAGAGATCTTGCCTTGATTCCATCCCTCCATTTCCACCTTCTTCCACACTTTCCCCCATTATCCTGTTGGACTAACACTGTGAACTACTACCTTAGATTCAGTGGGTCAGTTTGACTTTTGCAGCAGCACATAGCATAGCATGTGCATTCCCCAACCAGTTAATCAAAAGCCACAGCAAAAAAGAGCAGCAGGATGTGAAACATCAGCAGAGGTAGAGCATACCCAGGTAGAGGGTTCATTTGCCCTCCTGATTTTCTCCCTGCATATTCTCACTGTATCTCTCAGCAACTCTGTATCTCTGCAAGAACACTCCGCACTTTGTGGTACTCCGAGATCAACACTTCTATCATTGGAATGACAGTACAAGCTAAGCAAGTAGAAAAAGTGACAGGTGAAATGTTTTATGCTTTTACATGTATATGTGCACCAGTAGGGCCAGAACTACCACCAGCAGCATGAAAACCACGGGCTGCTCTCATCTGAGCTAAAAGGCATGTTTTTCTAATAAGAAGCCTTGCTTCCTTGGCAGGGCAGCAGCTGGAGGATGAGGTGACTTCACAACTCTACGCAGAGCCCTAGCACTGGAGGCAGGGGTGAGCTGCCCAGCTCCAGCCCCACTATTAGGCTGTCAAACAGCAGATGCATGCTGCGCTGCTGCCCCCATGGCACTTGTCAGGGATGCTCTGCTCACCTTGAACACTGACACAGCTCAAGTCTGGGCTTAATTCACAGTTGTCAAGTAATGTCTTCCTCTGCATAGGAGTGTGACTGCAGAGTGGAGATGATAGGTTGCATGGAAAACAGAGGTATGGAAGTGAACCTCCTGCCAGAGCCTGTTCTTTCTTTATCCAGCTGAAGTGGACTTTGCCTTGCGGCTGGAGATCCCAAAGAAGCTGGATTCAGGGCTACATCTCCTGCTGTCTCATGCGCTACAAGCTGAAGAAACAGCCCTTTTACTTACACCGAGTTTGACTTTGTTTTCCATCTTGCAACTGTCATTACATTTTTTTTTAATAATGCTGAAGAGTTTGATTCAAAGAGGCAGCCACCAACTGACCTCACCAGGCACATCCCACTGGGTTCAAAAGCAGAGCCACCAGCCCCAGGAGCACATCAGTGTTGTGGATGTCACTGCCCAGTGCCAGGCAGTGGCTGCACACCCAGCACCTGCAACTGAGAACTTCCATTTGCCAGGATGGCCGTGAGACAGCCACCTTCTGAACCACCCCTGAACACCCAGCTTGCTTTGTTGGGCAAACTAGTGCTTGTGTCAGAGCTACCCTACCACAAGTTTGGGAGCTTGGGCTGAAAAATGAAAGCTACTGTTTACTAAGTTTGCTGCTACCTTCTGTTTATTATGAGGGTTTATTTCACAAACAGGCTTTGAACATCATTTGTTAGACATACAATTTGCCAAAACGTCATAAAAAATGAATATGCACAATCTAAAAAATCATGCAAATCCCATGTAAAATGTACATTGAAAGAAACAGAAAAAAAGTCTTTTTAAAGGGCATTTTGAGCTAAGTAGAGGAAATAGCTGGGGGTGCTCTGGAGATGAATCTGCTCCTATAGGCCTTCACTTATGTTGCTGAACTGCCTCCGTGTTCTAACCCTCTGAGTTACTTTACACTGAACTTTCCAATAGTAGTTTTCTGGCTTTTAACCAACTTAGTACACACACTGTTTTCTCTGCTCATCAGATGCATTAGGCACACAGTTCTTCACATTAGCCTTTCCAATTTTCCTGGTAACCCAGAATTTTACAATTTCTTTAACCTATCTACAATTTTACATAAAGTAATTGACAAGTGAGCATCTTGAGAAGCCATATTATTTAAAGAGCAAAAATTAAAAGCTTCCAAAGCTATAACACCTCTCATTGGCTCTAAAGCAGCTTTGCTACTTATTTTTCTAATTCCTGCCAATGTAATTGCTACATTATGACTTCCATGAAGCTCATTTTCTTGCTAGAACAGGAAATGTAGTACTTGGCTTTCTGAAGTGTAGAGATTTAAATGATCTAAACTTCTTTGGTGCCCAATTCATGAGCACTTTGTTTCCTAAAGAGAAAAAATGAAAGTTCTGATTATTTCACATAACCCTCTGCTTAAAAAGGAAAGAACATAGAGCTCAGTCACTTTTTGTCAGCAGACACCAAATGAACTGAAATCCCAAATGGTCAAGCCTGCATCACATCTCCAGCCTAATGAGGCTGTGATTGGGAGCACAAGGATATCAGGGAGTGTCTGGAATGGAGACAGACAGGAGAGGATCTGGATGCATATGAAGACACCTAAATTTAGATGTATACTGAGAAGTACCTACATGTGTGCTGGGCTTGTCTGCTCCCATTACAGCTAAGAGAGATGTGTCCAACACAGCCTTTGCAGTCAGGGGCTGTGATTCATCTCAACCTGGAAGACACAGTTGCACCCAGGCATGATACAGGCTTCACAGGTCTGTACCTTTGCAAAGAAACAGTATGACACCTTGGGGCACCTCAGGTATCACTAGATGCCTACCTGTGGGCAACTGAATTAAGCCCTACATTCTCACTGGCTCCAATGGGAACTTGGACTTTTGCCTTATTTTTTGCCTATATTTTCCTTTTGCAGGAAACTGCACCTACACACTTTTATGTTGCCACCAAAGCAATCCAGTTTCTGTTCACAAGCTCATGTGCTACATGTGGCTGTGTCAACACAATTTTCCTTGAGGTTTTGGTTTTTGAAAAAAAAAAAAAAAAAGTTGTTGAAATATTTGATAATGGACTGTATAAAAATATCCTTTGGTCTATAGGGAAAGAAATGTAAATGTGGTGGAAACTCTTTGCCTTGACAATAGCCATGAATCCATGCATGAGCTGCAACTTCACGCAGCTGCTCTCCAGGACAGCCTGGTTTGCACAGCTGCATGACAGAGAAGCACCAGCACTTTGAGCAGCAGCATGATTAGGGAATTAGTCTTCAAGACCATAGCTTCACTGTTCTGTCAGGTTGTCATGACCACATCAATACTGCTGGACAGACAGGGTAACATATGTCACAGCAGCTACCTCACAGGTGGTTTTAACACTTCAGCTAGGTTGCCATCCTTGTCTCATCTCGTCAGTGGCTCCTGCCCATTCACAGGCTCCTGATCTTGCTGTGTCAGTCTCCCCAATCCACTCAAGAATGGAAAGAAAAGGAGCAGGAGATCCTTGCATGCTCCAGGCACATGAGGTCATGGCACAGGGTTCTCTGTGCTCTGTACTGCAGATACCCCAGGTGTATCTTTGGAGCTGAAGCCCCAGCACCAAAATCAGCAACAGCCAGTCTTTCACACACCAGAAGTATGGCCCATTGCCAGGAGCTGCTGCCATGAGTTGTAGACCTACTATGTCCACATCTACATGGACATATCACAAGCACCCTGTTGGAACTACTCTGTACTTCTGATTTGGGACAGTGCTAGGCCCCTAATCTGAGGAGGTGGGTCTTCATGGTCCCGGGCCCAGAGCAACTACCAGCTTTGTAGTAGCAGCTTACCAATGATCCAGCCCTCAATCCATGTACAAATACAAGTAATTGCTCTTTTCTGAAATCTGGTGGCATCCGTTTCCTAACCCCCCTGCCCCATATTAGGAGCTAACCATCAACAAGTACATGGTGGTCATCCTTATAACGGAAGCCTATCATCTGCTGCCTCTCTAGCTTCTTGCCCCACTGCCCCAGCCCAGGCATTGCCACCCCCTCCCATGCAGGCAGGATGCCAACTGTTTTGGAGCCACTGATTGGACACCTATACCCCAACCCAGTATCCCTCAAAGAGAAGTGGCATTCATTGCAATCACGGGAGGAGCAGTTTCTTCATACACGGAGGCCCTACCGCTCACTGCCACAATTCACAAACACAATGCTGGCATACTTTGAAGCCCTGTTTTTTCTCTAAGACATATGCCTATACTGACACCTAGGGTGTAATGCTGATGACACTTGCTGATTTTATCACCATTTTTACCACCATTCTGCTGTCCCAACTGTAGGACACTAACTGTGTTGTCATTTCCCACCTAATGCTGTCAGGCACAGATTTTGGTGGCTGAAGGCCAGCTGGTACTGGCTACAAAACCAGCCAGAACCTCACTGTGACCAAACCATGCATTGCAGACAGTGGGGAAACGGTGGGAAGCAGATGATGAGCAGGTGGAAGCAGACTGGAGGGAAGGGGTTGGATGCAGCTTTGGTGCACATGGCTCCTGTAAGGGACACATATCATGTCACCTGAGGCTCTGCTCAAAAGGCCAGCAAGAAAGGGAGAACCAGGAAAGGAAGTACAGGGAGCACTTGGGGAAGGGGCACCATGCACAGGGCAGTGTCAGGAAGATGCTGAAATTCACACAGGTCTCTCTTACCTCAATTAGGTCCCACCTGAATCATGAATAAGTCACACTTCAAAAATAACCAACAACTCCCTCAGTTCTTTAGGAAGTGTGGTGCTGTATGACCCTGTCTGCAATATTAAAAAAGCAGCAAGCGTTAGACCTTTTAAAATAGGCTTCCTAAACAGATTCCCCAGTCCTTCACTTCATTTTAGGAAATTAACCCAAATTAAACATGAAGTGTTAAACTCATGGCTGGCAGACTTACTGTTTGTACTCACAGTGGTCTAACAGTCTGACAAACACATTGCAGTGGTGTTGATGTCAACAGACTCGCCCATAGTAGATAATCCATCTTAGACAGCCATCAGATCATAAGGCTGGAAGGGCCTCATCCTTTCCCTAGCCTCAAGGCAGGGTCACCTACAGCCAGGTTACTGCTGACAAATGTTTGTTCAATGTGTTCTTAAAGTCCTTCTAGCGACAGAGATGCTTCATCTTCCCCAGACAGGCCATTTCTCTGCTTTGTTTTCTTCAGCAACAAAAAGCTTTATTCACTATCTCACCTAAATCTCCTGTGGTGCAATTGAAGCACATCGCTTTTCATCCCATCTACCACAGGCAAAGGGGAAAAAAAAAAAAAAAAAACGCTGCTTTGCAGCATCTTCTGAACACTTATCTCCTGACAAATCTTCCTTCCTATTATGCTTGTGTCTTGCCCATAGATTGCGGCTATTCGAATATTATGGTCAGAAAAGTTTCCCTCCTCAACATGCTGTGTGTTTTTAAAGCTTCCGATCTGAAGACTGCTGTTTCACTGCAATTGCTTCACAGACCCACCCCGAGACCTTCTCTGCTCAGTTCAGCCATGAAAGAAGGCACTAATACTTACATTTCAGCTTCTGCTGAGAATGTTTGCTGAGAGCCAATTTCACATTTACTTAATATTAATATTTGCTGAGTAAACTTTGGCTGCACAATAATACATGGGGAGCAAGCCAGAAAGTTTGGCTGCAGACAGATATTCAGTGTTCAGTGTAGGAAACCACCCACTGCAAAAGAAGTTATTTAACACCAGTCTTCACCATCACCTTCTACCTGCATCCTTGCCCAGGGTCTACCTCCTGGGCTCCTCAGTGCTCTGTGTCTCCTAACCCATTAGCCTCCTCCTTGAGGCACCACCAACCACCTCTTCGTCCTTAGTGTCCTTCTCTCTGCCTCAAGCACCAGCAGTGCCACTGCAGAGTCCAGACTAGCAAGCTGAGCATGGTTCAACAGTGTGGATGCTGCTCTAGTGCCACGATGTATAATAGTGGCAGAACTTTGAGATTAATCTTACCACTGAGCACTCATGCTGTAGGAAACACTCAGGTGGGATTCATTTCACCTAGTTTTGGCCACCCAGAAATGAAGTCACTGAACAACTCATGTAGTCTTCCTCATTATGCAACAAGGACACAAATGACCTCCTGTACAGGGATCTCTCCTTTGGTTATAGAGGTAGCCTTAGTACCCAGGCAATTTAACAAATTCCACTCCTTGTGGAGATAAATAGTTTCCATCATCAATGCCAAAGCCATTGGATTTCATATAGCTTCTAACAAAACTCAAACAAGGAGCAGAGTTGGAACAAAATACTACTATCTTGCACCTAGTAATGAAGAGGTCAAGGTCAGTATCAAAGCCTCACTGCATGGACAATTACCTTTTCTTAAGATGCTTGTTTTTCTGCAGATTTCAGTGCACAAGGAGCCTGAGATCCACAAGTTCTAACTGAAAAATAAGACCATCAACTTCCCCTCAAGTCAACAGGAGTAGAAGACAAGAAACCAGCCTACATTCAATAAGCTGTTCAGAATGACACTTCTTTTTTATTCCTGTTTAGTTGAGTGCCTGTTACAAGATGTACTTACAAGTATGAAATGCCCCACATAGCATACACTTCACTATCAGAATACTCTTCAGCAACTCTTATCTCAGGAAAGAAGTATTCCAGGAAGGACACCACTTAAACAAGTATGTGTTAGGCAGATAAAGAAATGATATTTAGCAGCAAGAGATATCTTACACCCATCTCTGAGCTCGAGGCTTTACAGACACTCACTTTTCATATGCCTCACATATATGCATGAAAAAGTTGCTTTTCAGTGAAGTACACAAGCCCTGTATATGTAAGAACCATTTATTCTCAGGTGGCATTCTCAAATGTCCCTGGCAGGCACTGATTAGGGAAGGAGAGCACAAGTGATTCTCTGCTCAGCTAGCAGATGGGATGGCAATCCAGGCATCCAGCAGATCAAGTACCAACTTGTACAATAGTGCCAGTCCTCACCTGAGTCTGTCTCTCTCCTTGCTCCACATACACTGGGTAGCAGAGCCAGTCTGAAACAAGAGAGAGCATATCCATACGTCTAGGAGTGGATGGGATGTCCGTGTCTCTGCTGTAACGTCATCCCCCAAATACTGTGTCATACCATCTCTTAAAAACAGACCACATGCCACCTTAGCCTAGTTTCCCTATTTCTTTTCCCACATCAGAACAGGAGTTTCTTCCAAAATTCCACTGATTTGACAATGTGAGTTGGTGGGAGCTTGAAGATCAGTGTTCTTCAACCACTGGGGTGGTGCCACTCCTCAACAGCCATCTGGTGGCATTATGGATTTGTGCTTACCTTTACATTATGAATTTCTGATCTATCAAAACGTTGCTGAATGGACAAACATGAGAACTTACTGTTAAATTTCTAGTTCTTCTTCAGGGCCTGAGTGCAGCAGTGCTTGCTTAGAGACAACCTAGGCTATCACAGATGCAGAAGGTATATGCCTACATAATGCTGCTGGAAAGCTGGAAGACTGAGCTGTCTGTGACACATTCTTTTTCTTCCAAAATATTTGGGACAGCTCCCCCAAATCAGCTCCCAGAAGTTGGTAGTCAAGCACATGAAGACACCCATTCTTCCAAAGCATCGTACCTTTACCATTTCACTGGGCAGCCACTTCTTCTTTCCAGCCCAGGTACAAACCAAGGCAACTGCCAGGACTACTGAGTAACACCAAAGCACCATGAATCCCATTGCTTTGTACTGGCATGCCCCAAGGATCTCTATCTTACCTCTGTCCCAAGGGATGATAAAATTCTGTCATGTATATACATGACAGTGGAAAAGACCTAGGTTTGTGTCCCCATCCCTGAAGCACAGAACTGTCAGAGGGAAAAAAAACTCAGGTCCTTTTACCATCAATCCAGAGGAAAGTTCCAGTTGCCACTTTTCTGAGTTTTCTGCAAAGGTATAGATAAAATAACAACACAAGGCAGCAAGAAGGCACAACGTTCAGGTCCTATCTTTCTGCAGAAAAGAATTTGTTCCCCAAAATGCCTGACATAAGCTCAGCGATCAACACCGAAATTAGCACAGGCTTCAAAATACTTTGAGTCTACCCTGACCGACTGTGGTTTCTGTGTCAACAGTAATGCCCCATTGTCCTTGCTTCTGCACCCACTCCACTTCACACTTCAGAGACCAGCAGTAAATCCACTCTCAATCCCCAGTGTATTGAGCTTTCTGAACGTAGACATTGAACACATTCAGTACCTCAGATGATTCCTTTTTTCTTTGGGCTATAAACCACACGAAGAGTAAGGCTCCAGTTTCCTTTCAATATCATGGGGCAGGGAATGCCTTTTTTTTTTTCTTCAATATAGCACTCACCACATTTGGTTATTACTGGTAGCAGACTCGACCATAACAGATAGCAATAGCACAGAATTAGTAAGGCATGCTAAGATTTCAGTTTTCCTGAATACAATAAGGAAAACATCACATGCATACCTTAGCATGCATCTTAGATGAACTCTATGATAATAACTACAGTATTTCTGTTGAAATGCATAAATACGGGCATGCTTATGCTTCTCACTTGAATTTAAAATTTAGACGTAGAATTTGAACTTCTCTTCATCTTTTAACTCTGTTACAAGATACTAGTGTGATAATTAAAATCTCAGCCTGGAGAAACCAGCCCCCTCATCTTCTAAACTTCTTACCAGAGTTCGCTGACTGATTTAGATGGTGAGTTCAGCTGGCTCAGATGTAGCTCCTACGTGTCTTCCCCACCTTTCTTCCCCGGGTTACCATTCCTGATGTAGGGATGGCTTAAGAGGACAAATGTTTCTTCTTGTGCAGTTTACAGTTCAGTGATTTAATAATATATGTAACATAATATTAATGCAATTATGTACATTCTCCTCTTCCTCCTACATGGCTGCACAGTACCGCGGCAGCTGCAACCAGTGGAAGTTTAAAAGGACAAAGACAGCAGAATGACCATGTTTCCTAAAGTCCGTTTAAAAATATTTAATTCCTCCCTTGGATAAAAATTAGGCAAAGGAATATATTTGAGGAAATTTTCAATACAAACCAGCAGCATGGCCATCAGCCACTCAAGTTCTGGGCATCTTCAAACAGCAGTCTTCCCAATTAACCTCAGTGTTAAATCTAATATTTATTTCTCAGATCTTAACAATGCCTTTAAAAGAGCTTCCACGAAATAAGTGGCAAGAACACTGTGAAAATGTGTTTTCAAAACTGGCAGAGTCCCCAGAAAATCAAAGTCCAGGCTTCATTTGTGGCTGTAGAAGCAACGAGAAAGTAAATGACTTCATGAAGCATCACCTAAAGTTTCCAATCATTTGCATTGCAGTAGAGCATTGACAGGCAGCATTTGTTGGAGAAAATCTGCAGATATTTCTAGACAAAAGTATTGATGCACTTTCCAGTAAGGCAGCAGCAAAAGTTTCCTTGTTAAAAATTTAACAGGCAGCCACAAAAGAGTAACTTCTCATGCAACTTCTCCTATCCACCCTTGATGAACCAAACTGCCAAACTCACCTTCTACAGGTTAGGTGTTTCAGCCCTGGACTTTTCTTGACAAAGAAAAAAAGCAAAAAAATTGTGCAGTCATCCTCTATAAAGGGAAAGACCTTTCCAGAGTGTAGCCTGGTTTGGCTTATTGTCCTGTGGGGTTGTTTAAGTACAGATCCACCCAGTCCTCGGGGTCTCCAACGCTGACTCTCTTTAGCCTACTGACATTTAAAGCTCCTGTTTCCGAAGAGCTTTCCCAAACCACCAGGGTAGAGCCTCAGCTCTGCACTAACTGGTCAGACTTCTCTCTCCTGCTGGATTAGGACTACTTTGAAGTCCCAGTTTTTTATCTGCTACCTATCCACCCCAGCCATTTATTCAGATAATTGACCACAAGTCTTCAGGAGAACAGCTGAGTTACATTGTCCACAGAAGACCAAAAAAACCTCTTCCGCTGACTTCAGGTTGGCTTCACATGAATGGAACATAAATAAAACTCAAATGCAACAGAAGGAAACTCAGTGAATTCAGTAATTGCTTCTGGGAACGTAGGAGGTGTGGGGCTCTGTAGCTTCCAGGTGAGAGAGAATCTCATCTACTCCACACAGCCATTGCTCCAAACATCTCTTGGTCTCTGGCAGGGGTATGCTTGGTCTCTTACCCTCACTGGTGACTGAAGCAGCCTGCTAGAGTTGCCTTTGTACCTGTAGTTTTCTCCCTGATTTTTTTACCTAAATCTTCCTGGTTGTACATTAAGCTGACTTTCTTTTTTTCTTGCCCCATGCAACCACCCTTTTACTGATGTCCATATGAGAATTTTCTGTCTGCTAGGAGACTGTTAAGTTCCCACCAGTCTTCTCTCTCCTGGGCTAAACTAGCCCATATCCTCCAGCTTTACTTCACAGCTCAGGTGTCCTGCACCCCTGATGAGACAGTCTGCTCACCAAATCCTTCTCCCTGAGAAATGCTGAACAAAGCCAAGCAAATACCTTTTTCTCCTACAGACTCCGTCCAGGTAATTCAGTACAAGGTGTTGCCTGGCTTTTTTTCTGAGTTAACGATGTCAGTTTTACTCCATGCAGCTTGTGACAAGAGGCTTCTATTCCATTGCTGCAATGCTTCTTTTTAGATAATTATTTTTAAATATGTGCTTTGCATTAGACTTTTAAGCATTGCAAATTCACTTGTCTTTGTTTTTATTTCACTTCCTTGATTTTGGAACATTTGCCCAATTTATCAAAATCAATGTGAATTCTTCTCCAAGGTACATAAAACCACTGACCACTTAATGTTATCTGAAAACTTTGCAAATATCCCATCTAGTTTATCATCCAAGTCATCAATAAAAGTAATGATCAGAGCTGCCCTCAGGTCTTGTCCCACAGCGCTGCATTTGCAAAGTTCTCCTTCTTTGACAGTTAATCCTTGAAAATTATTTATGAGTATAGTTTTTCAGCTAGTTGTGCACTCATCTAGGAAAGAAAATTTTCTCTAGACCCAGACATGAATTGAAAATAATATATCTGATAGCTGTACCAGAAGTTTGACTTAAATGCAAGGTAAATTACATTTCTCACTTCCCCTCATAGAGTAGGCTATTATCCTGTCAAAGAATGAAACTAGTTTTCTTTGACACAATTTATTTTCAATAAATCTGTGCTGACTACTTCTTTTTCCTTGAGGAGGTGTATATAGATTTATTACTTAAAAATGTGTCCTATATCTTCTCAAGTGTCAAAGTTATTCTGGTCAGGCATGTAGAAGGGTTTTTTTCGTTTGTCTTTTTAATTATACTATTCAAGCCTTGTTTGCACTTTTCTAAATGCAGGCACATCAAGCCTCCCCACACTCCTTTAATTCTCTGTGATAGCTGTTAAATAAACAGAGGTGACTTTGCCTAGTTCTTTCCATACTTGTTTAATTAGATGCTGTCAGCTTAAGGACATCAAACTTACTTCTTCTTTAACCTGTTATTTGAATTATTTTTACTCTGTTCTTTAACCACTCCTTCCCCTTTCTGGCCTTGTTGTGGAGAAGAGGGGAGAAAGCAAAAAAGAAGCAGGGGTGTCTTCTGCTTGTGAACCTGTAGCTTCTCCCATTTGATTAGTTTTGATGGCATCTGCTGGCAGACACAGGATACGCCGCTGCGAAGTAGAGAGGAGCCAGCAGGCAGACACAGACTGCCAAAAGGAATAGTTGCACCCCATGTCAGAAAACAAAGTGAGACAGAATTGTAATGATAGGTCGTGGTGAAAATGGGGATGTTTTCTGAGGGAATTATCTGTACCCAGCATCCAAGCTTGTTCCTGTGCTGCTGGAAACAAACCTTTAACTACACTACATGCAAATAGAGAGGAACGCTTCAAACAGTGCAACACTACCCATATTCAGAAATATTAGGAGAAGCTCCAGGCAGAAACCCTGTTGCAAGGCAGAAAATACCCTTGTGTGGCACTAGGACAGCATGGGTCTTGATGTGGCTGCACAATGTACCTGTCGGCTTCTTCAGACATGAGAGCCATGGCCTCGGATTGAGCAGGAGTGACAAAAAGCAGGTGTGCAGCATGAACTGGAGCCAGCTTTGCCCCAGACCTGGTGATTGTGGTCTGCTGGTGGTAGTGTGCTGCCTGCTGTTCTCACCACTGTCCTGAGCAGCAGCAGGACCCATGGCAATGGCTGCAGGGTACTGCACAGGCAGGCACAAACACGCATACAAACGGCACCTGTGCCTCTCTGCTGCCAGGATTAACTCGCTGTAGAAGTCATAGTCCCTCTCTGTTTCCTGGATCAGCTCCCTCTATCCCTCTAGCAGAAGTTGGTGGCTAACCCCAAAAACGGTGGGAGATGCTGAAACTCTTGGGCAACCTGAAGACGACAGTCAGAAGTAGGGAGCAGAGGCAGATGCTGGAAGGACCAGGCACCCTGGACCATGGGACTCTGCCTGCCTCTGCCTGTCACTCTCCACTTGGGTGCCTTCCTCCAAGATGTGGGAGTACAAGAAAGGCAGGGAGGCTTGAAACCATGGTACTGCTAAAGGCAGTAAAACTACCAGGCAAATAAACTTACTATCTATTGCTGCTAATAATTTCATTACTTTTATGCTAGGCTCTTAATTCTTGAGGCTTGATGGTGCCTATGTTTCAGCATTTGGAAAACTGCTACGGATCCTGGTTTCTGAGAGCACTTTGTTCCTTGAGAAATGAGGCAGATAAAAGAGAGATGTGATTTGCCTCATCAAGAGAAGTGTATGCAAGATTTTCACGAGAAAGACGTTTGGAATACGCCTGTCAAAGCAAAAGGTAAAGAAAAGTAACACCAACAGAACTGAGTGATACCTCTTTCCTGGGATTAGTTTTCAGAGACAAGATAACTTGAAGTGTTAATCCCAAGACATATGCCACTGTTGTTGCAATAGCTTTCCTGAAAATTATACCTACGGAAGTCAGTGGCATTTCTGATCCCACAGTCCCCATCCCATAAAGCTCCTCCCAAACATGCAAATGGTTTAAACACTCAGGATAAAATGCAAACAGGAGTAGGTACCCTTTTGTGCCTCACCACAACAGCTAAGGAGTGAGTAGCCATTGATGCCAATGCCAAACATAACTATCAACAGTGTCTGGGATTCAGGATATATTTGAGTACTATATTCTAAAATCCCCGGACTTGTATGCAAGAGGTACAGACACTCAGCCAACTAACAGTACAAGTCATTGTTCCTGGCTCTTGAGGCCAGCTCAGGAGCTCTCTGTCCTTCACCAAACTTGTCCTCCAAAACTGGATCCATACTGGAACGGTCGCCAGTGCTCTCTCTTGAACCAGGTCTGGAATTTGTGCTAGATGGCATAAACTGACACAGTGTCATGGACTGTGGTAACAAGGTCACCAGTATGAATGACCAAGCAGGTGGGCATGTCCCTCAGCACTATCTGATAGTAGCTAAGGAGAAAGAAAACATTAGGTGGAAGCAGCATGAATATCCATTCTGTGCTCCAAATCCTTGCAAGGCAATCAATGAGGAAGGGTCTACGAAGGAGACTGAGGCTTCAAGACAAGGGCTGACCTTCATTGTCAAATCAGTGGTCTGGCACTCAGCAGCATAAGTGCTCCCAGCTCAGGGTGCAAGTGGGGAACCTTGCTGGATGGCAAGAAATCACTGTTTGACATGAATCTTACTGAAAAGCAGAGATGACGGGGCAGAAAATATCTTAAATAAAATTTGCTCCAAATGACATGAGTTTTAAAAGACTGAAAATCAGATTTTTGCAGATATAAAAAAGAAGACACTTTTCTTTGTAGGAATAAGAAGAAAATAAGAAATTGTTCTTTTTTGTTGTTGTTTTAGGCTGGGTATTTAATTGTTTCTTTCTGTTATCTGGCCATTTACCTCTTTGCTTATTCTATATTGCCATTAGTAAGTGGTAGGGATGGGGAAAAGTAGAAACTAGGTGAGGAAAGAAATGAGTGAAAACTTGACTTTTTAAATTGTGGTTTAAGAACAGAGCAATTATAACTATTTGAAGAACTGTGTTTATTCTGTACCTTTTGTTGTTTGGGTTTTTTTATCAGAAACAAACTTTTCAACAAAACAGTGTATATTTTAACTTCCAAAAACCCTGCTGTTTATTGGACCCAGTTTGTTGTTACCTGCAGTCTGTGTTTTTGTAATTGCATAAAATCAAATCCTTACTGAATCCACACCACAGGAAAGTTAGAAAGTACTTAAGTAACAATGTACTCTCAACAAGGCATATCTTGCAATCTCTGCCTCTGAAATACCCAGTTATTCCAAAGCCCTGCAAGAAAATGGTTAATGAAGCAGTCTCCCTCCACACAAGCTCACATTTTAGCTCTCCTGATCTAGCAAATCCCAAGAGAAAATTATGCCCCCCCCAAAAAAAGTCGTGATGAAGATGAAAGAGGTTGAGAGGCTGAGAACAATAAGGGAGTGTGAAAGGGAAATAGACTGGTGGAGTCAGGCCCTACCATCCTTGAGGACAGGGCAGCAGGTGGAGGCTCCATTAGGAGAGGATCCCCTCGTCTCTTGCCGCCAGGCAAATGAAGAAAACCCAAGAAACAAGGGGGAATGGAAACAGGTCCCTGCTCGGCGAGGCAGGCAAACCCCATCCCAGCCTCCCTCCC
>JAVSBS010010197.1:0-20240 GCA_033124195.1 Coracias cyanogaster | reverse complement strand
TAGTTGTGGACATAATGTGAGCAACACCTCTTCAGGTATTTAGTGTTTTGAGCCTGTAGGAAAGAGTGCAGAGATGTTAGATGGAAACGTGGATCATGCCTGTCAGCTTGCGTGAAAAACTGTGAAGTTACCTAGTTTCTGGTGCAGCTTCTACTCACTTAACAAATTGCTCTTGATGACTATTAAAAATAGCCTCCCCTCCTCCCCATCCCTGCAGCCTGCCTGGGAATAAAAGTGATTTCTGTTCTTCACAACCCTGTAGAAAATAAATTATTGGCAAGATCCAACCTTGGTATCACTTTGCAGTGTGAACAGATTCCTGTCCGATAGAACCTGTGTGTTTGGTTAAGAAGGAAGTTTTTCTGTCTGAGAGGGATCATCTGAACTGCACCCTGAAAGTGCTTAGTGTCAGTGGACTACCTGAGGCTTTCAGACATCCTAGTTGAGGCTTTCTGCTGGAAGCAGAAAGATGTTTTTAAAGTTCACTTTCACCCCTTGAACGTGTCCTTGCGCTGCATGGGAAGACTGCACTGTGACTAACTCCAGTAATAGCCTAATTTGATTAGCAGTTGAACTTAATGAAGGTGATTTTGACGTGCAGCCCACCTCTTATAATTCCTTCTAGTCATCATTGTGTGCTACTTTGTCAGTTCATTATGAGCCTTTAAAACTTGGGGGTATGTATTCCTTCACTCAGTTGACTTGTTATCACTAATTGATATTTATGTAAAACATTGATTAGTCTTTTCCATTAAAAATTAATTGCAACCAAAGGTGTGGTATGTCTCCTTTGTAAGACGGATGACAGAGAAACGCTGCGGCAGGTTGCCTGCTTATCTTCCGTTTGGCTGCTGCTGCAGCTGTGCTGCTGTCCCGGTGCTGGGTGCACATGTTCTGCTCGGGGTTTCACCGTGACCCACCACTTTTGGAGCCCCACTGTCAAAGCCAGGGAAACCTGGCACCAGGTACACCCCTAACGCGGAACTCCTGGCAGTTCCGGCGCTGCCACACACGCCCCTGGACCCAGCCCTTGCTCAGCTGCTCTAAGAAATACAGATTTAGACAAAATCATGTTTCTTACCGCTCTTGCATACTTGAGGGAGGATTTAGGGATTTTTAGTAGCCTTCGGTCCTTTCCTCCCATGGCTGTAGAACATCTCTGGTCTGGCCATGCAGTTGGAACTTTGTCCCTCTCTGGCTCTTCTGCGCTCCTGGTTTTTGAACATCGGACTCCCTGCATGTTTTATTTCTCCTTTGAGAATTTCCCATTCCTTTAAATTCCAGGCTGCTTTGTACAATCGAGAGAAGATTCTCACAAGAGGGCGTGCCCTTGGGCCTGGCAGCCTTTCAACTACACTACCTTGGATTTCATGTGTGGGGTGCACGCACAGCTTTTCTAAATGGACTAGAGCTTCTTGGTTAGAACGTGTATCCTGAATGTTTAGCTTTCAAAGACGGGAAGATTACTTCAGGTCTTCCAAAGACAAGGCAGATAAGAGTAGCTGGAGCAGAGAATGGTATTCCTGGCTTCTCTGGGTAACAGGTGGGAGACCATTTTTTGAGCAATCTGAGATTATCAGGAATGGAGTCCTCTCTGAAATGCTTAATTCCACTTTTTTCCCTCCCTGTGGAGCTGGAGTGGTTCCCTTCCACTTCTCCCTCAGCTGAGTTTCTGTCAAATGAAGCCTAACTTGCTTCTGTGCAGAATAACCAAAATGACTTGTGGTCACATCATGTATCTGTTGGTGAAGGTACGGAGCTGGATGGCTAATGTCAGGTGGGAGACTCTTGAGGAGATGAGGGAGAGCCCGGCAAAGGCCTGTTAGGTCCCTGTCCCTGAGAGCTGCTGTGGGCAGCAGGAGAAGGTGACCCACGCTTTAGCCGGCTTTGTTAGACACACGGGATGGGGACACTGAGGACATCCTTTACAAAGGCGTGAGCCAACGCTACTGAAGAGCCTTGCAAAGGAAGGGGCATGAGTGGCGGCAGAGGTGTCCTTCCGTCCCAAGTACCTGCCTGGAGCAGGGCTCCTGGGCCTCAAACCTGCTGTGGTGGCAGTCTGGCTCACAGGACAGGGAGAGGGCCGGTGACAGAGGGGAAAGAGGCACCCGAGGGGAACACAAAACTGAATTAATGATGCTGTGAAAGTACCAAACAAGACTAGTACCATGTGGTGTCACTGCGGTGTCTGATACCCGTCACCACAGGCTGACACTTGTAGACTACACAAAGCTCCACTCAAAACACTAATTTCCTATCAGAATTTATTAAGCACAGGGTTAACCTTCTGTTAAAGCATAAAAAAGGATCTTCCTCCCTCCTTTTTTAGTTATGTCAGAAGGAATGAGTTAGGAACACTAGATCCTTTTTCTACTCCAACAGACATCTCCCCCCTGTTTTCAGAAGCAGTGTCTGCTGCTTTAAGGAAGCTGGAGATTCCTACCACATGACCAATGGTTTTTCAAAAAATTTCCCTCAACACAGAGAAGTCACCTGCTGAAAGGGGATGGTCAAAGTGGTTTGCCTTTCCCCATGCCAAAGACTACACAAAAGCAGCTTTACAGGAGTCAAAAAACATTCATTAGTCTTGTTAGCGCAGAGTCCCTCGCTGCCAGCGTGGAAAGCTGTCCCAGGTCTATCAGCAAAATGAGATGCCACAACCAGCGCTGCAAGAGGATGGCACGCTGCTCTTCCCACACTCACATTTATGTAACACTGTATGGGAGGACAGTAACTTCCTTGCCAAATCCTGTTTGCAACTTGATTTTAGTTCTTTTCTTTCTGAACCCACTGCACTTCTGGTCACAGCTTTAAGGCTGTTTGCCATTCAATTGTGGACATGGTAAGCCTTGATGTAGAACTTAAAGATGGTCTCTGTATTCCACACTTAAGATTCACCTCGCCACTGCTGCCTGCATGCTGTGGTATTTCATAGCACAAGCTATGGATCACTCTACATACAAATGGGTTATGAACCAAAGCTTTTAATAGCCCTAGAAACACAGCTATTTCAGAAAAATGTGCTCAGCTCTGCCCCTGAGGCAACCGACTCCAGGAAATCTGAGGTTATTGCCGACCAGATAATAACATGCTCAGCTGACTCAAGTCAGCCTAGCCTTAAGGTTGTGGCAACTCTGAACTTAGAAAATGTTCCAACATTATCTCCAATACACTTAAAGAAGGAAGGACATTTGTTAAGTTTCACAGCTGTTCCACTTCAGTTCGGAGCAGAGAGATCCTGGGTCACGTTTCAGTCCTGCAAAAGTCTCCAGAAAACCTAAAAGATACATTGCTAAGTTCCTGACATTTAGAAAGCAGCCCCCACCAACCATCGGCCCCCCAAAGCAGCTATGAATCTTTCGTCCAGCATTGTCAAGCATACGGGAGCGTAAGTCCTATTAAGTGACCAAGAAACATGGATGGGAAGAACTCACTGATGACAATGGGCAGAGAAAAAGCTTGGGAATAAAGTGCACGCGTGACCCAGCTGGTGCTTTTGTCACTTTTCCACAGCATGTGAGTAAGGGACAGTTTCTTTGGTGGTATAGCCCTTGAAAAAAAAAAAATGCTAGAAGGTCCGGGTCTAACACCACAACACTAATACACAGCCCCCTAAAGGAGTGGAACGTGAGGAGAACGGGTGAGGAAAAGGCCCATTTGCTTTCCCTTGTGCTACATACAGCTAAGTGCTGGCATGAAGAAGCTCCTTTGACCCGGTAGCTAAGCAAAGCTAATTGACTTCAACTGTGAAGGCTCGTTAGCTGAAGCACTTGCTCTATAAAAAGCTAGACTCAGCAGTCATCTCCTGAAAGGGCTTCTTAGTAAAGCTGCATTTCTCCTCGGAGCAAGGTAGGAGCTACTACCTTCCCTCTACTGCTTTTGTTGTTTTCATTTTGTTGTGTGCAATGTCATTGTCAAGAGCTGTTTTGGTAGGGAGAACTCACAGTAAGCTCTTTGGTTTGCATTAAGCTGTCTACCGAGTAGTTAGGTTTCTTATTTTTCCCTTGCCCTGCCTTCATGCTCTCTCAAGACCTGTTTAATCTAAAAACTGAAGGAATGAGCTGTTATGCAATAACCCAAATTACTGAACTAATTCACAACTTACTGTAATTTTTTTCAAACGATGCTTGGTACGTGCTTTAGTTTTAACGCTAGAGAAGGTGTAGGGTTATTGTGTGTTTTCATTCTGCCAAAACCTACAAGCATTACTTGGGGGAAAGGGCTTGTTGCTAACTGAAAATCCTGTAATAGGCAACGAGAGGAGTATTTATACTGCTTGGTTTCTAACCGTTGGCTAAATGAGTTTTGAGATCCTGGAGCACCCAAGTGTTCTGATACTCCACTGGCAGCTGTTCTGCAGCAACAACTAGTTCCTTATTTGAGCAAATCAAGAAGTGGAGCGAAGCCCTGGTGCACCTCACACCAGGAGACAATCAGCCTGTGAGTTCCCTCCCCCTCACCCACTGACTACTCCAGGATTTTATCGCATCAGTCCTTCAAAACAAAACTGTAAATAAGAGTCACTGGATGCAGCACATTTTTGTCTTATCAGCAGCAGGAACAGTAAAGCATAGAAACAGTGTTGCGTAAGGTACCACCCTTTTTATTAACGATGACGTCCCTTTTTACAGCTTACCCTGCGCTGTCAGAGTAACAAGCCCTGTGCCAGCTGCTACGTAAGGCTCCCGCTGGCTCCAGCTGCCTGGCGCTGCGCGTTGAAAGCTGCAGTGAATAGCTCTATGAACACAGACTTGATTGCGCAGCGCTACTGCTGCAGCGCACGCAGCCGCACGCTCTGGTAGCGCAGCGGGTACAGCTAGGGGACTCTAGCATGCCTCGTAGCTCTGGCCCAGGGCTAGCTGGTGAGCGTGCCAGGGAGACTCTATCTTGGTGGCCACTCTGTTTACTTGCAGGTCCAGCAAATATTGCTGCTTCTCCAGCAACTGGCTGGCGGGAAGGAAAGGGCCAGTCCAGAGACACGTTGTCAAGAGGTTCCTCCCAGCATAGCTTCCTTCAGTTTCACACTAACCGCAAATAAAATAGGAAGGGGCACCAGACAGATCTCACAACTGATTTGATTGGTGACTGCAAGCGTGTCCTCTGTCCAGCGCTGGCTGCCCTGCTCAGAGGGACTGCCGGGCTATGGAGCCCTTCATGTGCTCCCAGTTGTTATAGAGAGCGTAGAGGCCAGTAAGCGTCAGACCTGCAATACCACCTCGTGCTATCCCACGCACTCCACCTGAAAAAGAGATTAAAAACCCATTAAAGTTACATCTGAGGAAATGGTCAGCTACTTCAATTTCCAACAAGCTGTTCAAATTCAGAGGCGTTTTAATGAAACACAGTTTTTCTTTTTTAATAACTTTCTAGAAAGGGCACTTGTGCTAACTTTACCCTCCTCTTAAACCAGCTGCCAGGCTCAAGAAAGGTCATTCCTGATCCTGACACTAATTCTGCTGGTATGACTTCCTCTCAAACTACATTAGTGCTACTGCCTGAATGAACCACCACAGAACACTTGAAGCAAAGATAACTTTTCCCAAGTCCTGCTTCGTCTATTCATCTGCCCTCAAGGCAGGTGCTTACAGGTATCTCTTCCTGCTCTAAGAACTCCTCTATTTAGGATTTCAGATGAGGAATAATAATATTTGTCAGTTACAGTAACCAGGTTTGGGATGAAGGAGAAAGGGCAGGAGGGAAATTAAATAAACACAACAGCAGCTGATGTGGACATGACCGTGGGCTCCACATATTTGTGAGGGCCATTGTGCAGAACTTATCACCACTTTTGTGTCTTTGGAATTTCAAAACCTTTTGAAAAACACAAGTAGATGAAAGGGATCAACTGGCAGGAATTTACAAGGGTGTGCACTGAATAACCTTCTTCATTCTTATTACTATTCACAATTATAATCTTGCAGTGGCAAAAATTGAGTCATACAGGCAATACAGAATTTTTTTTCTTTTTAAATTTTGACTGTTCTCTCAAAACTTGAAGCTTCTGCGTGTTGTGAAGGTAAAAATATAGGGCAAGCTTGGGTAGTACCAGCAGCCAGCACACCTGGCTGGAGCTGGGCGTCAGATGGCATCACAACTCCATTCCACTCATGCAAGGATTGAGGTGTACAGGGGTAGAAGTAGAGAATTCTGGTGCTTTTGCTAAACAGCAAAGTCTTTCCGTTCCTCAGTAGTAGAAAGTGCCCTGGTAAAGCTCCCAGAATGCACAGAACACCTGAGAGTATGACCCTCAACATTAGGAAAACTTTGCAGAGTCAAACTCAGTGATGTTTGTCAATTCCAGCTGAAGCAAGCTAGATAATGTGTACAGTATATAGAACAAGGCCAGTTTCTGCTTGCAGCTAGATAAAACCTGCCTGCTTTATTGGTAAAACTGACAGGGGAATTCAGGTTCCTCACACTTCAAAAGAAACGCATTTCAGTAATTGGTGACTATTTTTTTTTTTTTTCCCTGTTATGTGTCATAAAGTTGCTTCACTGCATTGAGGCTTGTAGTGGGGCAAGAAGCTGTTGGCATCAGTCAGAGTGAGACTGTGTTATCTGGGCTGCAGGATTAAATGGATTTCATTGGAGTTGTTAAACCTACTCACATTGCCCAGGCATGTAATGAAACCAGAAGCTGCAGAAGTGACAGATGAAGCTGGACTTGGTACTAGCCATACTTCCTAGACATTTCATTGCCAGACTAGCTGTGATGATTGGAGAGTTCTTGGGGATACAAGCCCGAGTTCACTGCCCTAACTGTTGAGAACTCAACAGCTCTAAGGAAAGCCATACTGTTTTTGCACATATGTGCCTAAATCAGGATTTAGGAGCACAAACGTAGATTTCTTTAATAACTCCTCCTGAACTTGTTCCACAAAAAGCTTTTCACATGAAGAGGCTGCAGCTGTGTACACAGAACTGACCATGGACAAGCAGCTTCTGGCAAAAAGCCACAGGTGAAATTTAAAGGACACTTTGTGCAAAACAAATATTTGAGATAATCTGTAAAAATACTAACCCCTCGTTACTTTTGGGAAAAATGAATAAAACATTAGCAAGCCTGATTTTCTGCTGTTCATATTAGGAAGCAATTGCTCACAGAAGAAGCCCCCAAAGAGGGCTCCTCACCATTACGGTGTACAGGGAAATGCATGAAATGAGAAACATCCTCATAGAACTCAACACATTACAGAGCTATGACTATTCCCATAGACTCTTGCCTCAGCCCCCAGGTTCAATTCCTTTCCTTTCCCTTAAAATCCTGTTCTTCCTAAAGAAGAAAGGTAGGCCAAGGGTTGATCAAACCTAGTTCCAGATTAAGTTGGATAGCTGAGCCACTTTCCAGCATCCTTGCATACTCAGACACAGTGCTGCTCCTAACACAAAACATGAGTTGGAGATGTCCCTTCTCATTGCACAGGGGTTGGAACTAGATGATCTTTAAAGGTCCCTTCTAACCCAAACCATTCTGTGATTCCATGTTGTTAATATTTTCACGTGCTGAGGTAAGCCAGGTGAGGATGGCAGCTCTGAATCCACTTACAAAGCATCAGCCACAGGGCCTAAGGCAGTCTGTAGGTCCTGCAGACAATCTGGGGACTTTGCTGAAGAAGATGTTTCAGTGGATGTCTGTTTCATGAACAGGAACTAAACTTGTGCAGCTGGTATAGGGGCATTACTGAATTAAAAAAACATCCAAAAAGAAAACATGGAAGAAATGTTTCTTACTTGGTTCCCTATGCTCCTGCTACAAAATTTTACCAGTAATTTGTTTGTTAGTAGTTACACCTGGTTTCTGAACCATCTACAATAACTACAAAAATTAGGGAAAGAAAACTTTCCTTTCCCTAACTGGTTAGATCTGCATTTGAGTAAGTGCCTCCAGGTCTGTGGTAGACATCAAACAGTAACGCACTGTAGAATCAGCCCAGTTGCTGGGCAGGAAATGTTAAGCCCTCTGAGAACCTTGTTTTAAAAAAATTAAATTCTCCACTCCCATTCCAGCTGTGTTTGCATGATAGAACACGTTCCCACCCCTCCTCTGCAATCACTCTCTGCAAGCCTCTGATACCAAGCCTGCCTTTGACAGACCCTGCTGGAAACATGATTGTAAGCCTCTAATCTTGCATGTCTGAGTAAGATAATTTAAAGTTCCAGCTGACAGACATTTCTGGAAGCAGGTATGTTGAGATCGGGCAACTTGCACAATAGTTGAGAACTGCTATGGGTTTCCAAAGACACATTTCATGTTCTCTAGATGAGAACTTAGTTGTCTTGCTTTAGCTGATGCGCCCTTTCACCACAGAGTAGTTATTGTCCCTCTTCTGTGCGTTTAAAATAGTTTTCAGAGTATACTCTGCAATGACACATGGCATTCTAACAGCGCAGCTTGGCATTTCTTCATGCTATGATCCACTCCTGACACTGAATTTGACTTGTATAGTAGATAAACACGTTATCTATATTGTGTAACATGAGGGTGAAATCTTCCATTTAGGACCTTACTGTCTGTATTTTCAGAATGTGTTACCTGACTACCCTGGGATAGCTCCTAGGATGTTTAAAGCAAGGCCCATCCAACAGCAAACATTAGATATATCTTAACTGAAAACCCAGACCCACATATTTATGCCAAACAAAAGAAGTGTAATAGTTAAATTGTAATTAGTCTTCTGTCTTCCAGTGTCTCAGGTATTCAGGATGCAAACAGTTCCTCTTCCTTTAGGTCTTCCAGGGACAAAAATAAATTTTAAATGGTTTAAAGGACTCGGCTTTTCAAATGTACAAAGCAACCTCAGTTTTGCTCCAAATTCAAGCACAGTGGTAGCTAACAGGGCCCTCTAAACCATCAGGCAGACATTTGTTTGATCATCTGTGGGTGGTCCTCTGTCAGCAGAAAACCAACAGTTTCCTCCACGGGGGTAATATGACGAAATTTGGTAAGTGTGGGCAAAGTCTGTGGATATATAAATTACTGAGGAAAGTTATAAACTGCTTTTTGGAAACAAGATAAATTATCACAAAAGTGTGTTCCACTTTCATACTGCTGCAGCTAAGACAGTATTGTGGCTAAAATACAGAAAAAAAACCCAAAGCTTGAAACAGAAAATTTCCTTTGGTGTCAAGGCTAAATTATGAGAACAGTAGAAATTCACAATTTAACTTACAAGTTCAGAAGTACTAAAGCTGTTGAAATTACTTTGAAAACTATTAAAATTTCCTCTTTTCTCACTAAGTGAAAGAAGCAGCACCTGGCTGACAGGAGACCACTTCAGCTACTGTAAATGGCAGCAAGAACCCTGCAAACCCCTGCAGCACGGAGAACTTGGTTCACCGTTTCTGTTTAGCAGAGCTGGGCAGAAGGCAGCACTGCTTTCAGTGGCCATGTGTATTCTTAGACATTAGCCCTCAAACGAGCTATTACCTGTAGCACCCCCTTCTAGTTTGCCCTTATCTCTTCCTTATTGCAGATCCTAAACAAAACCCTTTCACTAAACACTTTGATTAATAGTCCTATAGACCCGTTATGTTAAAAGCAGGTTTTAGCAGAGGTTCCTAATTTCTAAAATGCCTGACAACTCTGAACTTCAAACTTCAGAAGCAAATCCTTTACTTGTTTTTCTCCAAATAATGCAGAAAACTAAGCCATCCCAGGGCCACACCTGCAGCAGTTTGCAAAAAGCGCTTTTCTCCCTCCCCACCAAACAGAAACAAAGAAAAAAAAACCCAAAAACCATCTGGCCCCAAGGAAAACAGAGATGGAGCCCAAAGGGAAGAGGCTTTTATAGCTCAAGCAGCAGTTAGCTAACACAACTCCCCTGAACTCCTACCCACTGAATGTCACAAACTGATCTTTAGCTCTGGCCAGACTTTACTGCTAGCAATAAAACATTTAGCCCTTCTTACTTAATTCATAATGCATTGACTTTTCGGGGTGGCGTTCTGAAGTCTTAAAATGACAACCACTCCCTTCAGATATTGTTAGTATGCAGTTACCTTCTCTACAGATACACATCATTTTATACCAAATTATGTAACATCTATTGTGCAATAGGTATGAGATGCTCTATCTAGTATCAGCTTCCTAGCTGGACAGAGGTACAGTAAACAAAATAATTTAGTTTGTCCAAAGCATTACTTTATTTTTGTTCCTGTTTTCCCTAATCTCAAGAGGGGAAAAAAAAATTGTCTAAGAAAAAGAGTATCTGCAACCCGTGTAACTCTCAGATAAGAGGTAAAGGTTATTTAATTTTTTTGCTTACTGAAGTCTCTGTCGGGAATTTCAATGAGAAATTAATGGCTGTCATACTGGGTCACACCACAGTCCCACCCAGCTCAGTATCTTTTTCCTGAATGATCGGTCCTGTGTGCTTGGGGAGGAGTGCAAGATCCTCCAGTAGCTGTACCTTTGTGTAATGCTGACTGGAACCATGTGCATTTTCATGGTGGGAGTGCACAGTGACAATCACCTTTTTTTATTTTTGCCACTTTTAGAGACTAATACAATTATGAGAAAAAACCACAAAGGCTTGGCTTAGAAGAGAGGCTGAAAATGCATGCAAGAGGTGTAATATGTGTTTTAAGATGTGTTAGTATTTGTTTAGTAACATTTATCAGAAAAAACTTGGCATAACAGATCTTAATTTTTGCCTTTGCTTGAAGTTGAAGAATAAATAATGTTATCTGATTAAATGGAAAAGCTCATGCACTTAGGGTATCATACACCCTTTCAGCAAAACTCAAACAGGACTAAGTTGCAACATTTCTACTACATACACCTCTGGCAAAGGAACACAAAGAGTCTTCTTTCATCTGTCACTGAACTTCCAACCAGAACAATCAGTTTAAGTTGTAAACTCAAACCCCTGCTTCCATGAAGTTGCAGGTCTAGTGTAACAAGTTAATACTGGACCTGTGTGCTACATTTGGGCTAAAATCTAGCAATTAATCTATGAAATTGCAAATAAATGTGAAAACTAGCGATCATTTTGGTCAAAGGGATCAACTAACGTGTTCCTCAAAGCTCCTCAAATTAGTTCTACTTTAAAACTCATTTCAGCAGCTGCTAACCCAAGCCATGCAGTGCGTGCCAAGGTGGGTTCCAGCTAACACCTGATTTATAACAGCAAGTTAAGTGTCTGACTCGCTCCAAGGAGGACCACATGAATTCTTGAGGACTTAGCTGCTTTAGTCACTTGCAATGGGGAACTCTCAGTGACTAAAAGCCACTTGCAGCACATACAGGGGAGCTGCAGCCCTCACTGCAGACTTTTTAATGCTCTTTTATCTCCTAATACACAACCTGTGTGTTAAGTAGCCTTGCACAAAACTACTCACAATCTAATAGCTTTAGATGTGCGTATTTGGGAAGGCCTTTTTTGTTTGACTGCTGGCATTTTGGTAATGATTAACACCTCTACAAGGACAAATTGTGAAAACTGGGACCAGCTTGGGGCAACAAATCTTGCCTTAAAAAAATTTTCCCACTATTCTTCCTGTCTGCTCATCCTCCTCAGAAAAGGCTTAATCATGTGTTTCAGAAATTCAATCCAGGCTTTGTAGTGTACTCAAGAGTATTTTTCAGTGCAGCAGGGTTGCTGATTTGATTCCTCCATCAGTGTTATGTTTAAAAATGAACTAGAAAGCTGTAAGAAAAAACCCTGCCATTCTTCATAGTTTCTTCATAAAACACATTCCTTGATCTCTTTACAAAATGGGAATGATGGAAGTGGGAAATCTGCGTGTTTGAACAGCCCTGCCTCCAACTCTGTATCCACCCTCTGTGGATTGCTGAATAGCCTTGATTTTAAATGGTGTGTTTGTGGGAGTTTCCAGCTGATACTAAAGTATGTGGATTTATAACAGAAATGTCCCTGATGGCTTTCAAATTTCTGCTGTTTTAAGCCAACACAACATAGCATTCCGTGTAACGCAGGAAATTATTACAATCTTGATATACATCGCAGATGTGAACTGATCATTTGCACATGGTTTAAATATTCAAGACTTTTTTGGGTAAATATATTTTGAGGCCTAACTTCGAGGGAAGCTTTATCATGTAGAATTAGGGAGGGCATTTGGTGACAGGAGAGGAAGCATGGGAGAAGCAGCAAGAGGGACAGTGCATGAGAGAAAAAAGGAAAATAAGATTGAAATTAACTTCTTCAAAGAGATGTGAATATCATATTTTTCACTTCCATAACTAATCTTTCACCTCTGGGGTCTACTGTGCCACTCAAATTTCCTCTACAGGGTGAAAAACATATTTCTTTTGAGTTTCTGTGCACTACAGTTCGTATGCACAAAACATACTTGAAATGCAATACTGTAATGAATGCAGACTTACTACATTCACCTTTGTCAGTGCTACTATTAGCTCAGTAGATTTTATGCTACAAAACAAAAGTCCCACTGTGCTCTGGTAGGAAAATTTTTTCATAGTGTCAGATGACTGTGCCTGTGACTGGAGTAGTTCTCCATGGTTGCACTGCGCCAAAAAAAGAGATTAGACATAATGCCAGCTCTATACCCCTGAAAGGTGAGGGGGGAAGCTTCTGCTAGAGTGTAGGGTGGCAGTTCTTCTTAATGATAACTTCCTACAGAAAATGTTAGATTTCTATACTGCTACCCTATCCAGCTGTTGTTGGCAATCTGGCATGTCACTTGTGAAATCTCACGTAAGTAGTCGATTACAAGAGATCCATGTGCTCTTGCAAGGTTAAGTGCACAAGCTAGTATTTATGAAGGCTACTCAAGCCAGCTATTTCTGGTTTCAATTGGTCTAGGCCAACAGGAAAATCAGATTTCTTAAACTGTTTTGCCTCAAATATAAAGCAACACTGAGTTTGACGCTGAGGCTCAGTTAGACATGCGAAAGTACTTAGGTTACTTCTAGAATTATCTCCTTGGTAAAATACAGGTGAATCATACAGCCAAACCTTTAGCGAGGTATTAAAACTTACACATTTTTCCTGAGGTAATGTCAATCTGTGGTACCTAGTAACCCTCTAAAAAAAGTGATCCCTCCAATTGTTGAGCTTGGAATATATGTTGAAAGGTATTTTGCTGATGAAGCTCAGACCCTCTCTTCTGCAAACAATTTAGTATGCATCAGCAAACTAACCTTAAATCCATGCTGTTCTCAAATAACACTGTTTGTTGGTTTTGACTACTATGCAAAGACTAGAGTCCTACCACAAGACAACAGTTTAACGAACAGCTAATAACTTCATAGAGTTATTGGTTTCCTTCTGCATATTTTAATGACATGAATTTGTAAAACTGGTTTATCAAAATCTTTTGTCTTAAGGCAAAAAAGAAGGACCCATGTTAATTTTGAATTCCTGATTTTCACTTTCTTGAGAGTTAATTTTTTATTAACCCTCACCTGGAAATGTTCCTAGTGTACCACTTTTACACTACCCATTTTCAGAGCAGGACAGTACTTACTGAAAGTAACGAGAATACTAATAACTAGGATAAAGCACAAGAGGAGGAAAACTAGAGACATTTTTGCTACTCTACCAGTGCTTTTGTATAGCATTCCTGTCAAGGTTCCAGCAGCTACAGTGTTCAGGTCATCTTCTGCACCTCGTGTTTTTTCGATGATGACTCCAAACGCGCTGTAAAGTAGAGCTGGGAAATAAAAAAACATTTAAAAATTTAAGTTAGAACTCCTGTTCTCTGAGACACAAGGCTCAGAATCCAGGCTTGGTGGAACTATTTTTAGACTACACTTCTGAAGCACAGAGTTTCTGTTTATTTAAAGGCAGGGAATCCCCTGTCAAATCTTGTCTTCCCTATCTTTTTCCAGACCTGTTTCTATTTTACAGATACATGTTCTTTCTCAGCCATAGTTTGGTTATAAAGTAGCATTCTTCGTGACAACCAGTGCTGCCTCAGGCCATTTTAAATGTGATGCAAAGCAGTGACTAAAATTTAAGCCCACTTTGCTAGATCAAATTTGTTTTAAAAAATTTGGAGGGTTTAACTTTGTACTGCCAGGCTTTATACTGTCTTCTGTGGATGGCATGAAACAACTCTACAACACTTTCTCAGTAGAGAAGGTTGTTGCCCATGTGTGACTGAGATTAAATACAAGCTAAGTGCAGCATTCAGATCATGTTATCAAGGGCTGAGTACAACAGGCTACATTTCCCTTGTAAATTACTATTAGATTGCTTGGGATTTGACATTTACAGCTGCTTCACCTCTACCTGCATATGAAAACTGTCTCTGGAGGGCCTTTTGCTTTTGGAGAACTATGGATGCATATATAACCTATGCATTTTGATGAAGGGTGAAGGGATCCCCCTCCTCACCCTACATAATATAACTGTATTTTGTATTTTTGTATGTCATCATTATAAAGCGATAAAGACACCACGCCACTTCAATTCACCCCTTGTCCTCCAAAAATTTGAGATCTTCTGCTAAATCCTCCATGAGCAAACATATTAATGTTCATGAGTTGGACAGTAGAATCTTTCTCCACTTAGCAGAAGCAATGGTATTTTACCTTGTCTTAGTAGCATGTAATATTAATGATGAGGGGAAGGAAGAGCTGAATTCAACAATGTTTTTAAAACAGTTTCACACAGGAGTTGCTATGTCTGTTCAGGAATAGAATGACAAAATTGTCAATAGTGACAAAAGGAATCTTTGAGGTACAGAATTGTTGCACAAGTGAAATAAGATGCAAAAATACTTCAGCTCCTTGAAAGGACCTTCCCTGGTAGCTAGGGCATAGCAGAGCTTTACCAAATCCCCAAACAACGAGTTCTGCTAACTCCGTAACTTGGGAGGCTGTATTTTATAAGAAAAATAATTATTCGTTATTGGAATGCACAAACATTTTCTTGAGTAATCTTTCTTCAAACACAGCTGAAAAAACCTGTTAATGTGTCACTTAACCTGGAACCTTGAACCGCAGTGTGCCTGTATCTTGGTTTTCAGGCATGTTTTGATTAGAGTAGAAAATAAGAAAAACAAAAAAAACCAACCACCAAAACTAAAAAATCCCACCATAAAACTCACTAGGCAATATGCATCTCCTATGAAAAGTGCCATTCTTACTGTAGTTCAGAATCCCATCTCTAACCATGACCTCTGTATTATGCCTCAAAAGCTGATGTCTGAGTTAAACAGCAAGCTAATCTACTTCTCAGAAATAAGACTGAAACAAAATGTAGTGAATGAAAAGTAGCCTATGCTTTGATGCATTGTTCAAAATTCAAGTACACGTAGATTGAGTTATAACATGATGTAATCTCTGTTCTAAATATTGCTTACTTCTATTACCACTTTGTGGGGCAATGAGTTCCATCATTAATCTTCTTCAAAATAATTTTGGTTTAGATCTTTCCTTTCAAAGTAACTTAGCACCCGTTGCTCTTTTAAGACTGGGGAAGGAATAAGTCAAAGAACTTGTGTTCTCTCAGGTATTAGTTATTCCGCTGACTTCCATGAAATCATCTCAAGTTGTTTTTCTGAGGCAGTTGATGTGATTTCATTTCCTACCCCCTTTCCCTCCCAAACCTCAGTTCACATCATGCTTTTTGATCACATTCTTACCTGTATTAGTTATAAGCAATGTTTAGATTTAAAGTGGGTGGTATCATACGTGAATTTTCTAGCTAAACTAACATCATAAAAGGATTAATCTTTGTAGTTACCATCACACTTCCACAGATAAACATTTTGTTGACTCTAACTGGCAACTGATATCAGGCAGCTGCTCACATAACCGAGTCTCTTCTTAGGTTATTAAAGTTATGGCAGAAATATTCAATTAAATTGTGAATTAACTGGAATTTATTAACAAGTAAGTATTTTCCAGTCATTCCTATTATTCCATAGCTAGAGTTCTTGTACAAAAACCTTTGGGTTTCAATTATAGGCTTTTGGCTACTTATGCTTCAAATCCTATTTTAGCCTTTAATTTCCTTGTCAACATCTACTGAAATACCCTCATGTCCCAAAGAAAAAAAAAAACCTGTTGTTTTTCCTGATGGATTTCTTAATGAAAATGTAGAAAATACACTTTCCCATCAAGCAGTTACATCTTTAAACTGTTTTTCTTACACAATAAGTTTACTTACCCAGAGATCCCAGAGTGTTAGCCCATAATGCTCCTTGCCTTGTCACCATATTTAGAATTCTATAAAGGAGTTAAGAAGGTATTAAAATCTTTAGCTCTGTGTTTACACTGAGGCAGTGTTCATGCTAGCAGGTGTAATGTGTTCACACTACACATTTAATTAATAAAACTGGAATAATGAACCAAGAGCCATTCAAAACAAAACAGTAAGGAAAAGCACACAGCTCAGTAATAAATAATTTCCTCTATCATGCGTACTACAAATAGTAATGCAGGCAATACTGAAAGCAAATGTGTCATCCTGTCAAATCTTAAGAAAAATATTTCTTTCTTTACATGCAAAACTTGCCCCTTACCATCGAATCTCTTCCCCTTTAAATGACTTTCTAACCCCAGCTGATAAATGTTCCTTACATGTTGACTACACATAGCTATGGAGAATGACTGATCTGCTTATGTTGACTTCACTGGTTAGAAGAGCTCCAAGAAGGCTAGAATGCTCTTCTAGGAGGTGCAAGCAATAGTGGGACCATGTGTCAGGGAGCATGGTGATGCCTGAACAAATGTTGTGGGTATTAAAAGCAAGTCTGAACCAAAACAAGTCAGGAAGGCAACCTTCTGCATTTCAGTTTGTCAAACTTAGCGCCCAACAAAAGGTAAAGTACCCTGAGTATTTCTGTATGTATGCTTCCAGACTAGCACTAAAGAGGGAAAGCAAATCTTTAGCGCACTCTCAGGGAAGCACAATGCCACATCTTTCTGGCATCAGCTGTCTCCAGAACAGAGACAACCGCAGCCAGAAGAAATGACTGATCCTTCTCTCCCAGCAGTGTAACACTATCACAGGCACAGTACTGCTCTGGACAGCTGACTACCACTGGAACCTAGTTTATCATTCTAAGTAATGATAGCATCACAAATTATGTACCTTCTGATATGAGTTCATTTTCCACTATTTATCCTGTTTTATAATTTTTGTTAGGAGACACAGGCCATTATTGAATAGGGTTAGGTAATGTACTAAACAATAATAGAAAAATTAATTTTTAGATGGGGAAAAAAATCTAAGAGGCTAGGGTATTGACAATCTCCCCGTATTTACAACCCCAGCCCTATTTTGTTAACATGACATCAATTCTGAATTGATGAGAAAATTCATAATTTTAATAACCATGACATACTGTGAGATACTTGATGACAGGGGATCAACAGCAAAATTAAAATTCATCAAAAAAACCCTCCAAACCTGTGTACATTAAGGATAAATTTTATGGAAAACTAGCTAGGCAAGTCTCTTCCCTGCATCTGGTTAGGAAAACATGGAGCTTAATACACTGTTTCAAGGGGATGACCTTCAACAGGGCTCTTCCCTTGAAGGGCAAGGGCTAAGAGCAGCCTGTGCGCCGACTGCCACCTGCTGGGCTCGACCCGGCAAAGTCTGCACTGAAGTCTGACACGGGTCATTCCAGATAAAACACAATTCTGTTCACCTAGAACATTATGGAAGAGTCATAATTATACTTGGGACTACTTTGGTTCTACCTTTAATTCTGGAGACAGCAAAGAAGACAAAGAATATAGAAAAAATAGTTTAAAATGAACAGAGGTAGTATAAACTATACTAGGAAATATTAAATTCCTCCTCTAAAATTTCCTTTCCCCAAAGCACTGAGAGTGAAAATGGTTTACTCCAGTTATTTTACTCCTCTACTTTCCCGTGTCTCCTTCATAGGCATTGAAGTTTTCTTATAGCTATGTCTAAAACTACCAATAACTTGAGAAGCATACTGCAGGAAAAAAATGTTTCTATCTTTACTGGTTATTTGAAACAATGAGGTAAGGTGGAAACATGGGAATGACAGGGGTGTTCATGGATGCTGTAATCCAGAACAACTTCTACCATGTAACACCGGCTCAGCAGCACGTGCCTGTGTCACCCCCTAATGCAAATGCAGGCAGGTCCAGCTTCTGTATTTTAATCTCTTCCTGGTTTTGAAAAGTTTGGGAAAGAAGAGAGAACTCACTTTCAGGTAAGGGATGGCAAAAAGCCAACTGTGCTGCTCCTGGGAATATTTCAATGTATAAAAACACTGGTTTGACTTTTATGTTTACTAGAGATCTACTTCAAAGTACTAATTTATTCTCAAATATCTTAAGGCAGAGAACATACCAACTGTCACTAAATGAAATGTAAAAAAGCTTGAGCTCATCATATTAACAAAAAATATTTCACAGCTTGATGAAGACAAATGCTGACTCTCATTTGTCACCACTAAAGACACAACTTTTTTTTTTCCCCTATATTCAGATCTAACCTTGTACAAGCTGGAAGAAACAACTCTGCCACTAAGGTGTACTTTTTTTTTGGATTAAACACTTACTGTACATTTCTAGGTTTTGACCATGCCATATTCTGCGTCTCCTTCAAGCCAAGTCGCAAACCATTCAGCGCACCAAATGCTGCCCCTAGTTAGCATAATATCAGTTATTATTTTTTAAGAATGTAAAGGAACAAAAAGAACAATCCTAGAAGCAAATACTGAGAATAGACTTCAGTGTATAGACTGAAGTCAAAGAGCTGTTTATTAAGACTAGATTGCAGAACAAGACTGTTACAATCTTGTCAATTACACTAGTACACAGCTGTTACCTGGACAGTTGGAAAAGTGAAAACTACAACCACCTACCTGTCATACAACATCCACCAATAGTAAAAAAGGCCAGCTCAAATCTGCCTCGAGTTTTGTTGGCTCCTGTGGGCAAAATAAATTCATCTGCATCCTGGGGGAAAAGAAAACAAACAATTATTTTTTGTATTTTCAAGTGTACCTGCTTAAAAATGTAGGCCATGTTGTATTTTTTTCTTTAATCCATACAGTGAACTAAAGAAAAGATAGATATGACTAGTGTTTCTGGAAACCTATTGTCTATGTTAGAACAGAGATGGAATATACTATGTATATAATTAAGAAAGAATAAAAAAAAGACATAGAATAGTGTTGGCTGGAACTGTCCTTAAAGATCATCTAGTTCCAACCACCCTGCCATGTGCAGGCCCACCTTCCATTAGACCAGGCTGGTCCAAGCTCCATCCAGCCTGGTCTTGAACATATCCATTGATGGAGCGCCCACAACTTCCCTAGGCAACCTGTTCCAGTGTCTCACCACCTACGTAGTGAAGAACTTCTTCCTAATTTCCAATCAAAACCTCTCTTCTTAAAAAAGATAAAACTTTAAAAAGTTGTGGTGTTTTTTTTCCCTAGCTGTCCTACCTTTCTATAAATGACATCAGGCAACCAAGGAACTCATATTGTGTGAGTTGTTGGATGGGATTTGTTTTTTTTTTTTTTAAATTGACTATTTGATTATTTATTGCATCTTGCAGTAGGCAATACAAGCCTCACTGCCTTCTGAAAACCTTCCTGTTGTCTGATTATGCAGCAGTTTGCTCACCGAGCAGCCTATGCTGATGCAGTAATACATTACGGTTTCCCACTACTCCAACACCAAAGAAAAACTGTCTTTGTACTGAAATAAGTGATCTATTTTGAAGACATAAAAAAAGCAAAGAGTACATTCAAAACTAGTGATCATCAGGTGAAATACGTGAGGTTGGTCATTTTTCACTTGTGCATCTTTCTCCCAAGCCCAGCATGTGTTTTCCTAAATCAGATTGGTCTAAAAATCTAGAGAAATGGTCTGATAACCAGCATATCTGCAGAGATAAAATGGGCCAAAGCACTTTTTCAATATGAGACGTTGACAAGATGCATGTGTTGATAAGGTGCTAATATATTAAGATCTTTCTGTGCTTTGCAGTCATAGCATTATTCACCCACCATTTAACTGACACCTATGACCTCTAGGTCAAAATCTAGAAATGTACAGTAAGTGTTTAATCCAACTGCAGGCTCAAGTAACTGGGGGGTCTTCTTAGTCCATACTTGGCACTAAATGTGGACGGTAATACAGAAAAAATATACAGCTGCGAATACTTTATCAGTAAACTGAATCTATAATATGGTTTCTGTCTTTCCTGTAACTAGATATTTGGAGAAATACGCAAGTTATCAGTTTCTTACAGTTTTAACTATTGTCCAAAAAGGATCTCAACAATAAGGCTGACTTTCCCTCTGCA
>JAVSBS010010196.1:0-16575 GCA_033124195.1 Coracias cyanogaster | reverse complement strand
CTGTTAGTCTTGTGATTTACAATTGTTTTCATGAAGCCCAGTTAGACAGCTCTCTAATTGGTTAGTTCTAATTCCATCGCTATCTTCCTTACAAGAGGTGGTCAGTCTTCTTTCCTGTTGTTTATGACATGCAGCTGTTAAAACAAACCTTGACTCTCAACTGCTGCACATTCTTCTTATGGGTACCTTGTGTCTTCCCACATTCTTTCTCGTAACTCCCTTGTTTTTACCCAAACTCGCACATTACCAAGAGGCCTGAGAAACAGTACATTCTGTAGTTTCCCACAGATTATGTAGTAATAGTACTAATCTTGTTCTCAATATTTTATTTTAATTGAACTATTTATAAAATATATAATAAAATATATATTTTATTATATAAACATATTTTAAAATATATAAGATAGATACATATATATATAAAATATATATATAAAGTATATTCAAGAATGAGTCAAAGTTTTACCAAAAGCTACAATAAAACCCTTGGTAACCAGGGAATTTTCCTGAAAGATTCACAAGTTCTGTGATTATGTAGCTAGTTATGGCATCCCATTTTAATAAATCATTATAGATTTAAGATAAATTGATTTGGAAACAAAAATGATATCTTCTGCACCAAGTAATTAAAAATTGAGAGCTGAATTAACTGAAAAAATACATTTATTCATCTGAAGTGTCGTCTACAAAATAAGTAGCTAACAGCAGGTTGATTGTTTGCTTTACTACTGAATTCAGTATCAGTGAATCAGACTATTAATGACAAGATTTTCCACACCAGTAAACAAACTCTCTAGAAGAATATTAGCATTTACTTGCTGAAGGAACTAAAAAAAAAAAAGGCAACTAACAAGAATTTATACATTATTTGTTGCATAAAGAATTTTTGTAGAACATATTCCTATTTTCTTCAGATATGTCTTTATGTTTTCTCTAGAAAAAAATTATATATTTAATACTAAGAAATATTGTATATGCTTACCCAGGAGCAATAGCCACTAAACAATCATGCACTATGTATACCATGTAAGGATTAAAAAAAACCAAACCAATTCAGACTGTCAGTAAAGACTATAACATTATTTTTAAAAGTAGGCTTGAGCACAATGTCTTAACTAACTAGATCTTAAAGTGAATTTTTAGTGTAAAAGGGCTGGTTTGATGTCTTCTAAGACTGCAAGGCTGTTTTCATTCAGGGAACAGACACAATGAAAAGCAGTAAGACATTCCACACCACTCTGTATATGGTGTAAAGCAAGACATAGTACTTAATATGAGCTTCTGGGTATATCTCAAATATTTTAGTAGAAAGTAAAAGGTTATTTGAGAATGAAACTTTTGCTATGTGCTGACTCTCATCACACTTCCTCTGTTCTGGTGGCAGCAAAATAAAAACTGTCAATATGAAGAGTTTTTAAAAATCTGAAACAGTAGACATGATTTTTTTTTTTAATGGAAGAGTCCTGGATTCAGTGGAATTCATAAGCTAAAAGTTTTCACCTCAAACCCCTTTTGTTTAATTGGAAAAAAAAAAAAAAATATTGTGATTATTTACAATAGAAGCGTATTGAGGTTTGTTGGGGTGTGATTTTTTTAAAACAGAATTATATTTGTATTTTAAAATTGCAGAGGGTTGTGATGTAAATAATAATACAATTCCCTGTAAAAGACAAAATACTTTAAATTTATTTATCTTTTCCAAACTCTATCATTTGGTGCATTAAAAAAAAAAAAACACACTCCACAGAAACACATTTTTATCACTTTTGACCTGCTCAACTCCACTGGAAACCATTGTTTATGGAAATGTGGCACAAACTGAAAGGATTCAGAAGTGATTAAGTGAAAAATGAAGCTACAGCCTATTTTCCAGATTTCTTCAGTCTCAACAGATACCCTGTTCATCTCCAGATCCTTCATCAAAATATCATAAAGATGTGCACCAGCCCTCCGGAGGAACATTTTTACTTCCAGGGAAGGGAAACGTCACATAGACAAAGTGGAAGAAAGTCATGGTGTCAGAAGTGTCCACTGCTCAGACTCTTGTACATGTTTATCACACATCAGCTGCATTAATTTCAAAACTTCTGTAGAAAAAAAAAACTTCCCTTTTTCCTAGAAAAAAAAGCTAGCTTTTTTTCTTTTGGAGAGAAGAGATCTTTTTATCCTTGACTTCTTCGCCCAGTTACTCCTTACAATATGTAGGGGCAAGTCCTCATGGCCCGCACTTTCTCTGAGGTCTCATTTTTCTTCTTTGCCCACTTGCCAATTGGAGGGAGGAGAACCTCAAGCCTTGGTCTCATACCATTGACACTATCACCACATATCACCTGCATACATATCAGAATAATGTTTTAACATGCATTTTGAGCTGACATTTGGGCTAAGTCTTCCTTATTCCTAACTTTCAGTTTTTGAAACATCATTGACTCCAGAGAGAGTATATTACGTTTTAACATTGTAAAGGACCTCAGCATCAAATGTACTTACATCAATCCACTGAACTGCAAACTAATAAAGGATATAATACACAGAATTTTAACCGTGGAAAATAATCCGATTCTCAGTAAAGCAAACAATAAGGTCTATCATGAGAAGACTTTCATCTTTAATTTACAAGACATGTACTCAGACATTTTATTACAAATATTATTTTATGTAATGCTTACAGAAACTACTCAAATATTTTACATACAGTCTCTACTAGAAAGAGGACTTTAAAGGTACAAAGTCAAGATTTCATATTAAATTTAAATACATGCTCTCTGTTATTCTAAATTTAATACAGATAAAATCTTTGTCATCTTGGGAGTGTTTAATAAAAAAAATAGTATGCTGCTTGAATTCAGTATTAACAAAAACAACCAATAGTTTACAAATATGGGTATTGGAATTTTATTGGCTTCTTCAAAGCTGTTGATGAATTAAGTGATCACAAAAGCTCTAGAGAGCTTTAATAATAGTGTAACTAGGTTAACACTGTAAATGCAGAAAATTAAAATTACAAGCAAATCCTGCATCTCCTTCTTCGTTCATATAAGGTTGTTTATAATCTTAATTGAGCTATGGTTTTGAAATCAATGTTTTCAATTTTAAAATGAGATTATTCAGGGTGACGTTTGTACCTCCATGTGTATATATAACATGGGCATCAATACAAGAAATGTGATAATAAAAACAGCTAGACCTATTAAATTTTGCCCAGAATTTGAGGAATTGATTAGTAGTTGCATCATTTTCATGCGTGCATGCCTATAAATCTTCTGTACACATTTGAGCTTCATCCAGATTTTGAACTTCTAACATAATGAACATGGCCTTGTGTCACAATAAAATGTTCAAAAGCCAGTCTAATAATCCAATCAACCCTTTCACTAGAAGAAAACCCTTTAAAACTGTTCCTCATGTCTCTTAGTGAAAACTGGATTGGTAAAAAAGGATTTTATAGTATTTACTTGACTCCTGAAAAGATTATGTGAGTGAATTAGAATCCATAGTTTAAAAGCACAATGTATAAAAGGCATCATACTTCTACCAATTATTTTTATTGCATTTAATATGTTCTCAGCACATGCAATACAAAGTTTTTGACTACTAGCATATTTTCCAACAGCTTCATATATTTGTCTTATTTCCAGTAACCAGGAAATAGGTAGCAATATATTTTAAAGATACAATTATTAATAAATAATTTAGGCAGTAGTCCTCATTACCATGGACACATTACTAATATTTTGCTAATAGTTCCTTTTATAGAACAGTAGTGGAAGACAGGCAACAACAATTAAATGTGAATATAAAAAGCATGATTGGATGCAAGAATTTATTAAGAATTTCTGTACAAGAAAAGACATGAACAAAATGTGGTAAAAAAATACCAACATATTCTTTTGAATATTTTTTTTTCTATGCAATTTACATTATTTATTATCTGCTGTTCCTTTGGAATTTGTGTATGGAATAATCATTTCACAGTATCATCTCCTGGATAAAATGGGAAAAAAAAATTGTCCATCAAGTAACATGTACAATGAAGGTTGATGCATACCTTTACTATAAACTCTTTGTCTTTATCAGTATTAGATTTCTCAAAAAACACTATGCAGAGTGTGTCTTCTCTCTTATACCTTGTTCCACAAAGACTTCTGCAGGTGAATTTGGTTTAAAGGTGTCTTATTACTATATTTCAGTCTGAAATAACATGGTCAGCTACCGTATTTTGGCTAATGTACTGATGTGGTAGGACATCATACATAAAAATTCACACTGAAAAAAAATTAAAAATCTTAATCCTTAATTAAAAATCAATTTAGTCATTGATTTAGTATACTGTGGTGCTAAAACCCACAACCAAGTAAAACAATGTATAAACAGTCCATAATTTAAGTTTAGAATATTTTTACCTAAGGGGAGATAGATACTCACATACATGTGTACATATATCTGTATATTCATACACACATGCATACACATACACATAGCTGTCTGGTGGAGAAGGTAATGCGTTTGCAATATTGCTGATCAAGGTATGCCTAGTAATTTTCCATTTCTGTCACGTCTGTAAATCTCCATTAGTCTTCAGAAAACTCTATTTTACACCATAGGTTATTCCAGCATACTGTTACTTATGTCTGAGACTTCAAATAGCAAGTATTCTTTTTATAATATATCAAGTGATCATACTGTCAACACAGGCAGTCCTGTACATTCTCACTAGGATTCAAATATAGCCAAATAAGACAATTTGAACACTATGATAGTGTTTCTAATACTCTGCTTCACAACAACAGAAATTAAAATTCATTTAATAAAGCCATCTTCTAAGACATTTAAATAACTTCTTGTTGATAACCATAAATATATTTGTCAAAATTCCTTTATTACTTACTGTAAATGTGTGAAAATCATATTGATTTTTTGGTGAAAAATGTACTCTCATTCAGCATTACAAGGTATATCAACAAACACACTATCAAGTAGTCTATTCAATAAAGCATCTGAATAGCTTTATTTTTGTTTCTTGTGCACTTTCACAATCAAATATACGAACCAAATTCCTTTAATTGTTCTAGATGGTAACTTCTGAGGAACTGTATTTTATCCTATGAGAATGAAAATATGAAACAAAATTTAGGGATAAATTATTGGCTGGATAAAAAAGATACTTCTGCAACAGTTAATTATATAAAGGCTGTTATAAGGTAATTTTATGCTAAACTGTAAATAAATATTTCCTGGGGCTGAGCAGCATCATTATCACCACAAGCACATTACTGCTGCTAACGACAGAGTTAGGAGGAGAATAACAAATATAGATCATATTATCACATCATGGATGACACCATTATACTTTTAAAACAAATTTTTTAAAAAATATTGATGTATTTTTCAATGCTTTATTTCATCACTAGGCAAAAGTGATTATGAAATAGCCAAAAAAGATACCAAGGCTTTTATATATTACATTATTTTTTCTTTAAAAAAAAAGCTAAATAACATGCCTCATTTGGTTTAATCTCATTTTTCTCACACTTTAGATTGGGATGTGAATATAGGTATTTAATATATTGTGTACTTGCTATCTCACAGTTTTGTTATCATGTCAGAGATTTTAGAATTGTATATCATATTCTTAATTTATGTAATCCTCTCTGATTACCTTTTATTTTAGTGCTCTCCAAACAGCTCTAAAAGCAGATAAACAGTAACCCTCCCCACCAACCCACCCCCTTTTGAATCTTATCAGATGTCTGCTTTCCCAGCATATGCTACTTGAGAGGATAGAAATCCTGTACCAGTTTTATATTGTCACTAAGGGTGAGGATAAGGCTGAGGTACTTAATGCTTTATTTTCCTCAGTCTTTATAGTCAGACCAGTTATCCTCAGGGTATTCAGCCCCCTAAGATAGAAGTCAGGGATGGAGAGCAGAATAAACCCACCATAATTCAGGTGGAAGCAATTAGAAGCCTCCTACACCACCTAGAATCTCACAGGTCTATAGGGCCAGATAAAATTCACCCAAGAGTGCTGAGGAAGCTGGTGGAGGAGTTGCCAAGCCACTCTCCATCATTTGCCAGCAGTACCGGTTAACAGGTGACTGGAGGCTTACCAATGTGATGCCCGTCTACAAGAAGGGCCAGAAGGAGGATCCAGGGCACTACAGGCCTGCCAGACCGACTTCAGTACCAGGAAAGATTGTGGAATGATTCATCCTGGGTGCACTCACATGGCACACACAGGACAACCAGGGTTTCAGGCCCAGCCAGCATGGGCTCATGAAAGGCAAGTCCTGCTTGACCAACCTGATATCCTTCTGTGACCAGCTGACCCACTTAGTGGATGAGGGAGAGGCCATTGATACAGTTTACCTGGACTTTAGTAAAGACTTTGACACAGTATCCCACAGCGTTCTGATGCAGAAGCTGGTGGCTCATGGCTTAGACAGGTATACTCTTTGCTGGGTTAAAAACTGGCTGGATGGCTGAGCCTAGAGGGTCATGGTAAATGGAGTTAAATCCAATTGGTGGCCGTTCACAAGCGGGGTTCCCCAGGGCTCAGTTTTGGGACCAGTCTTGTTTAACATCTTTATCAATCACCTGGATGAGGGGTAAGTTTGTAGATGACATCAAATTGAGAGGGAGTGTTGATCAGCTCGAGGGTAGGAAGGCCCAGCAGAGGGAACTGGACAAGCTGGATTGATGGGCCAAGGATAATTGCATTAGGTTTAACAAGGCCAAGTGCCAGGTCCTGCACTAGGGCCACAACGATCCCCTGCAATACTACAGGCTTGGGGAAGAGTGGCTGGAAAGCTGCCTGGTGGACAAGGACCGGGGGGTGTTGGTGGACAGCCAGCTGAATACGAGTCAGCAGTGTGCCTAGGTGGCCAAGAAGCCCAGCAGCATCCTGGCCTATATCAAAAATAACATGTCCAGCAGAAGCAGGGAAACGATCGTGCCCCTGTACTTGGCATTGGTGAGGCTGCAGCTTAAGTACTGTGTCCAGTTTTGGGTGCTGCAGTATAAAAGAGACATTGAGGTGCTGGAGTGGGTCCAGAGAGGGGCAATCAAGATGTTGAGGGGTCTGGAGAAAATGTCTAGAGAAAGAAGGCTGAGGGGAGACCTTATTACTCTCTACAACTACTTGAGGTAGGTAGTTGAAAAATAGTAGGTAGGAAGGAAAGACCAATGGTATTGGTCTTTTCTCCCAAGTAACTAGTAATAGGATGAGAGGAAATGGCCTCAAGTTGCACCAGAGGAGGTTTAGATTGGATATTAGGAAACATTTCTTTACTGAAAGAGTGATTAAGCATTGGAACAGGCTGCCCAGGGAGGTGGTGAAGTCACCATCCCTGGAGGTGTTAAAAAAAAGCATAGATGTGTCACTTCAGGACATGGTCTAGTGGTCATGGTAGTGTTGGGTTGACGGTTGGACCTGATGACCTTAAAGGTCTTTTCCAAACTTAATGATTCTATGATTCTAATTTCCATCAAGGTATAGTTGCTGAAAATAGAGGCATGAGTTGTAAGAATTACTGATAAGCAGGACAAAAAAAAAATTTATTGTGGTGGAAAAGTAATATCGTTGGCATACTCACATAATAATTATGTCTTTTGAATGCTGTGTGTTAGAGTGGAGGCAGGAATTTTGGTAAAGCAGGAGTCCCACAGTAGCATATCACACATTTCCTTTCTTACTTCTCTTGAACTAGACTTTTGTTACTTTGTTCTCCTTCCTATTCTTATTTCACTTTACATTCTTCCTTTATTTTACATTTGCTTTGAGAGAGTTTACTGTATGAAAAAAACCTAAACTAAGGACATCTAGAGCTCAGTTTGGAAAATACAATCAATTTGTTATAAGAAATAAAAGACCGATTGCTTCAACCATATAGATCTACTAAAGTCATTCTGTCCAGTAAATCTGAAAGTTCACGTGCTTCACAATTGGTAAAATTGCATGTATCACTGGGCTTATCTAAATTCACTCCAACTTGCTGTGTTTTGTCACCATAGCTAACAATTATTCTGAGTACATGGGACTGATGACTTGGAGAACAAACTGAACTGTCACAAAAAACCTTGGAAAACTGAGAATATAACTTTTGCTGCAAGGCTGGAGCTGGAGCTTTGGATCTTATTTTCCTCACTCTTCATAGATCAGATTGGCTCACTATAAATCTAAGATAAAAATAATGCAATGAGAGCATATCTATTTTTGTTTCTTTGCAAATGTCTCCCTAAAAATGTAGGACATTTTATTTGTTCAACTTCTCTGAAATTACAGTCCATCAAAATTAATCAGTTAAATCATAACAGTTCCGTACTTTTCAGCTAATAAGCGGGAACTGAGTTGTTTATTAAAACATTAGTGGTAAAAATATCTGTTGGTTTTCCTTTTCATGGTACGGATATCTCAAATGAACAATTAACAGTGGTTGTTTAAATATGGAGGGGAATTGATTCATTGATTCATGATGAGCAATCCATTATTTCTTCTCATGGCTTTTCTTTTGACAGTAAAACTTTTGGTAACTCAAACTTTTGGGAGTTTAGTTGATACAGGTTTATGTGAAGCCTTAGTAAATATACTGTACAAAATAGAGGTTGACATTGTGTATAATTAGCATTACTTTTTCTGCTTTCTCTCTGTCATGATGACTGTAGAAAGATCAAAATTGAGAAGACTACAGAGGGAAGAAAGACCTGCTTTGATGTGGAAAATAATCCAGGGAGGATACGGAAATGGGCACTGGAATGGAAAGAGGCTGCTATAAAAGATCAAAAGAAATAGGTCCCAAAGAGAACTGGCTGAACAGTAATTGGATGTTTCCTTCTGAAGGGTCTGATTAATGGAAGTTGAAGTATAAATTTACCTTAGAGCTCTTTCCTTGTGTGCTTTATGTGCATACAAACCCATGTATATATATGCATGAAATTACTCCAGAGAATTTGAACATAATTTGTGCCATATTGTAGAAATATTACACTTTAAAAACAAAACAAACAAGCAAAAAACCCCCAAACAACAAGAGAAAACATATTCCAGACCACTGAGTAGGTATCATGCTACATAGGTTTCATGTATTGCTTCAAAGGGTAAGAACTATAGTAAAAGCTTACATAGTTTTACTAGATTTTGAGTTCATAAAGATTCATAATTTCTCCTTCACATATATAAGGACTATTAAATGAGGGTTGCTTCTGCAAATGTATCTTAAATCATTCACAAAAACTGGAATTATGATAGATAACTCTTTCCTTGAATAGTAAAATTCAGTAGAGTTCTACTGAGATAAATGCTTTTGCAAAAGTTCAGAACAGGAAAGTTTGAATGCTCTGAACAGAATCTTTGTAGAATGTAATATAATTTTGTACTCTAACAATGTTCTTAACAATGGGAAATTTCCATTATATTTCCTCTGTGTTTTTAAACACAGCTAAAGGAAAAACATTTATTGTATAGCAGAATTCTTTTCAGGGCATGAAGTCAGTTAAATAGTTGCATTTTCCTTTCTACTTGGAATATAAAATGTTCTACTTCAACAAACTGTATCATACTATAGTCTGTATTGTTATAAATACTACAGCCTGTGTCATGATGCTTTTGATAATTCCTTGAAAAAAAATACCTAGAGGTGTAGCTTGGTTTTTGTTGCATATATTATTTGCTTATTAAGCAGTTTCCAAAAAGCTGTCCAAATTTAACCAAAGTACTATGGCAGTTGGTTCCACAATTAGCATACAATACTGCAGTTATGAACAACATCTTATTTCATATCACATCACTGACTAATAACTGCATGGTGTTCCTTCAGATTTTTTGTGAGTTACCAGGTTTTTGGCAAGATTATTATCAAAAGTCTGTAACAATTGTTTTCTCTTTACTAGAGAAAAGAAAAAAACAACAAGCAAACAAGGAAGCAAGTTTTCTCTGCATGAAAATCAGTGGGAAGTCTGTCCATTGCTCTTCCAAGTAGAACAAAGTCCTACCTTTCTTTTATGCATAGGTGTACTCACAATTTGAAAATTGTTTGGATTGCCAAATCCAAATAATGAGTTTCAATCATCCATGGATCTGAGTTTTGGGGTATTTCAACACTTTTTTCAGAAAAATAAGATTACTTTTTATCATAACTTTCCTGATCCTTCTGAAGATTGCAGATTATTATAAGACTTTATCAATGTATTATATCTTTAACATCCATTTACACAAGAGCGTTGATTATTTATTTTATTTGGATATATTTGTTGGTAATGAAATTTGCACAGTTAGGGAAGAAAGGAATCCTGAAGGATAGACTTTGTTTTCATTTCTATGAATTTCATGTAAATATATTAATCTTCTGGAACAGTATTTCTCTTTGAACTGACTACAGATTGGGCCAAATCAGCTAGTCTTCTAATTTAGGTACATTGGCTAAATGAATTACTCAAATTTCCTGATAAATTCGTAAAAAATAAGACTTCAGTGTCTACCTTCCAAAACTTAATCTAGAAATCTAAATCATTCTGTCACTATGAAAAGACTACAGAGTTTAGAGTCATATGGTTGAAAGAAACAAAGACAGATAATCTACATTCCTGCCTCCTCCTATTTTTGACATCCTTATATCCTACATGTCTTTTCTTCTTATTTGTGACAGACTTTTCTGGAAGACCTCTAGTGTAAGGGATGACATGCCTTCTCCAGGCCATTTATTCTGATAATCTACTTTCTCTACTATTTTTAAAATGTCCTAATATATAACCTGAGCATTCCTTGTTATAGTTTAAACCCACTGTGTCTAAGAGTTTTCCATTAACACGTAGAAAATGTTTCTTACATTTTTAAAGCACATATTTCTATTTTTAAATACTTTATCATACATCTACTTAATTATCTCTTTTCTAACAAATGCTAGTTTATACCTTTTTTCTTATAAAGTCTTTAAGACTTTTTTTTCTGTTCATGTTTCCTCTCATCACTCTTAAGTTGATCCATAGTTGATCTGGTAGTACAATGCTCCATGCTGAATATAGGACTCCTGTTTAAGTGTAGACTCACACCATGGGAGAATTATAATCTGTGCATTTAATGTGCACACTACCTCTTCCATGACCTGTGTTTTCATGAAAATAGCAAATGGAAATTGGATTAATGAAAATTCCTCTCCCGAAGAAAAAAGCTTTGTATTCCTTTCATATTCATGGTGAACTGTAACCCCTTTAGGGTTGTTGTTTGTTTGTTTTTTAACTTTACATTCATCCTAAAAAAGTTTCATTGCCATGATAGTTCCTTTTTTAAATTATAGAATTTTGGGTTCCAAATTCAAAAGCCTTACTAAAGATGCTGTTTTCTTCTTTGGCTCATGACTTCTTCGACTCGCAGCCTTAAAACGGCTTAGGGCAGTTACACGCCCAGAGTCCTTTCCCAGAGGCAAAGAGAACACATCCCTGGCCGGGGCGCGCGCGTACTTGGGAGAAGGAGTCCGGCAAGTATCTTATAGTGTGAGTACAAAAAAGAGAGAGAGACAGAGAGATGGAGGCACCGGATATGACCACGGAGACGGGGGTGGCTGCAGCGAGTCTCCAGGCTATGGTCCCAGCGGTGCTCTCTCAATGTGGCGAGGAGGGAAAAGAGAAAGTCTTCTGTTTTCCCTCAGATTTTTATATCTTGCCACATCCCTCACAACTTCCGACTTCTGGCTTCTGGAGGACTTCCCAATGATTCATGGGAGTTGTAGGTCCTTTTAGCTGACTTAGAAAGACATTTCAAAACAGTGGGTCGGTTTCCCACAGATGCATGGCAACTCTTCTTGTTGTAAACATAGCCCATTATTCTGACTTATGCAAGATGTATATTACTTGAAACAGTGAATCCACACTGAAGAATTTGATCAAAACATAAACATGCCATTCTGAACTCAAACTTGTTTAAATATGTCTTTACAGCTATAGCATACTTAATCTGCACTCTGATTATAAAGAACATATTAATTCTTTTTAATAGTTTACTGTAACGAAAAAAGGGTAAGGGTTCTAATTTTAACAGCAAAAAAATCACACATGCTGAAACTATTCTAAACTTCCAAAACAAAATAAACACTAATATGTTTACCTTACTTCCACTATACTCTAGTCACTGTATGCTTGCAGCTTTAGTTGTTCTTAAATAATTCATAGGAAGAACTTAATGCAAAAATGGCTCAGCTGAGCATTGCTATTATCTGGGATCAGTGTTATAGCTGCTCTATTAGCAAAAAAGCCCTGTAGGATCACTGATGCTGTTTTTTAACTGGAAAATAAATAAAAACAATCAGCTTTTTAATAAAAATGAAGTTTTAAAAAGATTCATAGTTGGATGTCAATGTTGAAGAAAATCTTAATGGAAAAAATTTAATTTTCTGTTGTCGTGGTCCAGGTGCCAGCATCCGTACCGCCTCCCAAAAGGGAAGAGGATCGAGGGCAAAGCAAGATACTACTCCAACAAGCTCGTAGGCAACCACGGAGATCAATGAGTATTTAACAAGTTTATTACCAAGTATATTCATATAAAACCTTATTTACTCTATGGAGATATTACGATATCAAAGGACACCACGGGCACCCACTCACTCCCCCTTAGTCAACCTGGTGTGGTGTGGTGCGTGTGTGTGTGTATACATTGGTTCTACCCTTTTCCGCCGTGTAGCGATGGTTGGATCAATGATGCTCAGCTGGTGGACTCGGGCTGTTCCAATGATGATGGCGACTTGCCAGCTCTTCGGTGCAATCGGAGTCTCTCTCTGATGGCGATGATGATGACGGCTTTTGCCACAATTTTTCGGCAGCGGCAGGCGGCTCACAACTCGGTGGTGGCATGTGGCTTCTTCAGTATGGCGCTAGGTTAGAATGGAGCAGCTTCTTTCTGCAACGCTCCCAGATTGGGGCAGCAGATTTCTTTGGTGTGGCACCCCCAGCTTGGGGCAACGCCAGTAACAGCTTCTTGCTGTAATTTCTTTTAGTGTGGCGCCCCTGGCTTGGGCGGCTCCAGCAAAAGCTTCTTGCTGTAATTTCTGCAGCACTCCACCTTGGAGCGGCAGGTTTCTTTAAGCGGCTAGGCCCTTGGATTCTTAGAGTGTCGGGCTCCTTTAAGCAGCATTCCCAACAGCGGGGCCGCAGCTTTCGCTCCCCCACCTCTGGCTCCAAACCTTTCGGCGTTTGAACTTGGCACAGTTCCAGAAGCAGCCAGCAGTGTCATGGGGGGAGGGGGGGGTGTCTTCTCTTCTGCTGGCAGCTCCTGTAGCTGCTTCTTCCTCCTAGCTCTCGAGCAAGGCAGCAGTTCGTACGAGCTCTCCAGCGGCAGTTTTCCCCCTCCTCCCCCTCCAGCCAAGAGGCCTGGTGGGGGGGAGGGGGGGGAGGCTTGGGAGTAGTGAACTTTCTCTCTCAAAGGTCGCAGTGGAAAAGAGGGAGATTTTGTTTTCTTTGAGCTTTTATAGCCTGCTGCATCTGATAACACAGCTTCCGTCTTCTGATTTCCTGTTTCTGGAAGACTCCCTGATGATTCATGGGAGTCATAGTTCTTTTTAGCTGACTTAAAAAGACATTTCAAAAATAATGGGTCCATTTGCCACATCTGTACATTTTTTTTAGTTTCAAGGATAGAATATACTTCTGAATAACCTGGAAGTGTTTTAAATTTATTTTTAAATTACATCAAAATATTTTTTAGATGCATATGCCATTTAAATATATATGTCATGGAAGGGGGGCTGGAACTCATGGCAGGGGGGTTGGAACTAGATGACCTTTGAGGTGTCTTCCAACCCAAATCATTCTACAATACTTTGTATTTGAAGTATATTTGCCTTTCTGTTTCTGTTTCTTTTTTACACGGAATCACAAAGTGGTAGGGGTTGGAAGAGACCTCTGAAGATCATCTAGTCCAAACCCCCTGCAAGAGCAGGATCCTAGCGTAGATCACATAGGAACACATCCAGGTGTGTTTTAAATGTCTCCAGAGACAGACATTCCACAACCCCTCTGAGTGGCCTGTTCCAGTACTCATTTATCCTCACACTAAAGAAGTGTTTCCTTATGTTTAGGTTGAAACTCCTGTTTACCAGTTTGTGACCTTTGCCCCCTTGTCCTGTCACTGCACAGCACTGAGAAGAGTCTGGCCCCACCGTCCTGATACCCGCCCCTTAGATATTTATAAGCATTTTTCAGAGCCCCCCTCAGCCTCCTCTTCTCCAAGATAAACGGACCCAACTCCCTCAGCCTTACCTCATATGGTAGATGGTCATGTATAGCTTCTCCTCTAGTGTCTGGAAGTACTGACAAGTTGATAAACATGAGCATCTGAAAATTTCTTTTACGTAGTTTGTTCTCAGGTTCTTTGTGGTCCTTTCTTTAAGAACTGCACATAACTTGGTTGACAGAGGGTTTTTCATTCTATGCTGCCATTAGGTTGAAGATCTCTTAAGCAGTTGCCATTTTTAAGCTATAATGCTTGGACATCAAGTCAAGTGTGTTTATCTCCACCATCCGTGTGGCCCTGCACTGAACTCTTTCCAGTAGATCCATGTCCCTCTTGAACTGGGGGACTCCTGAACTAGACATGATACTCTAGATGAAGCCTCACAAGGGCAGAGTAGAGGGGGAGGAGAACCTCCCTCAACCTGCTGGCCACATTCTTCTGAATGCATCCCAGGATGCCATTGGCTTTCTTTGTCACGAAGGCACATTGTTGGCTCATGGTTAGCCTGCTGTCCACTAGGACACCCGGGTCCTTTTCCTCAGAGCTGCTCTCCAGCAGGTGAGCCCCCAGCCTGTACTGTACTGATACATGGGGTTGTTCTTCCCCAGATGCAGTACTCAACACTTGCTCTTATTGAATTTAATTAGGTTTCTCGCAGCCCAAATCCTTAGCCAGTCCATGTCACACTGGATGGCAGCACAGCCTTCTGACATGTCAGCCACTCCTCCCAGTTTTGTATCATCAGCGAACTTGCTGAGGGTACACTCTGTCCCTATGTCCAGGCTGTTAAAGAATATATTGAATAGAGCTGGACGCAGTACCGACCCTTGGCGGACATCACTGGCCATAGACCTCGAACTAGACTCTGCCCCACTGACCACTACTCTCTGGGCTCTATCCTTCAGCCAGATCCCAATCCACCTCACTGCCCAATCATCCAATACACACTTCTTAAGTTTAGCTGTGAGGATGCTGTGGAAGACAATGTCAAAAGCCTTGCTGAGGTCAAGGTAGACCACATCAACTACCCTCCCCTCGTCTACCCGTTTAGTTGAGTCGTCATAAAAGGCTATCAGATTGGTCAAGCATAACTTCCCCTTGGTGAACCCATGTTAACTACTCCTCATAGCCCTCTTTTCCTCTACAGTCTTTGAGATGGCACCAAGAACTGCTGTTCCATTGCCTTTCCAGGGATGGAGGTGAGGCTAACCAGCCTGTAGTTACCCAGGCCCTCCTTCTTGTCCTTTTTGTAGATTGGAGTGATGCTGGCCTCCAGTCCTCAGGCACCTCTCCTGTTCTCCATAACTTTTCAAAGATGATGGAGAGTGGCCTAGCAATGATTTCTGCCAGTCGCTCGGCACTCTCAGGTGCATCCCATCAGGGCCCTTAGATTTGTTCATGTCCAGTTTATTTAATTGATCTCTAACCCAATCCTCTTCAACCAAGGCAAAGTCTCTCTTTTGAATTCTTCTACTGTCTCAAAGGTCTGAGACTCCTGAGAGCCAGGCTTAGCAGTAAAGACTGAAGCAAAGATGGCATTCAGTAACTGCCTTATCTCTATCCTCCATCACAAGGTCACTCACTTTATTCAGCAGCAGACCTACATTTGCTCCAATCTTCCTTTTGCTTCTAATGTACTTGCAGAAGCCTTTCTTGTTGTCCTTGACCTCCCTTGTCAGGTTTAATTCTAAGGAGGCCTTAGCTTTCCTCATTGCGTTTCTACATCCTCTGACAACATTCCTATATTCCTCCCAAGTGGTCAGTCCTTTCTTCCGTGTTTTATAAACTTCCTTCTTCACCTGAGTTTATTCAGTATCTCCCTGCTCAACCATGCAGGTCTCCTGGCTCTCTTGCATGATTTCCTACTCTTCGAGATACTCTGATCTTGAGCTTGGAGGAAATAGTGCTTGAATATTGACCAGCTCTCTTAGGCCCCCCTGCTATCTAGTCCCCTGTCGAACAGGATTTCTCCAGGCAGTTCCTTGAAAAGGCCAAAGTTAGCCCTTCTGAAGTCCAGGGTTGTGATCCTGCTTGTTACTCTGGGCCTACTGCACATGATCCTAAACTCCGTCATCTCATGGTTTCTACAGCCAAGGCTGCCCCCTACCTTCATATGCTTGACCAGTCCCTCCTTGTTTATCAGTACAAGGTCCAGCAGCGCTCCGCTCCTTGTTGGTTCCTCCACCACCTGTGTCAAGAAGTTGTTGCCAATGCACTGCAAGACTCCTGGACTGTGCATGCCTGGCTGTGTAGCATTTCCAGTAAATGTTGGGGTAACAGAATGTAGTGGGTCTGGCTGAGCTGGTTTTCCCCACAGCTGCAGTGTTTTTGTGCTGGGAGCTAGAAGGGTGTTGATA
>JAVSBS010010195.1:54978-65381 GCA_033124195.1 Coracias cyanogaster | reverse complement strand
GCGGAGAGGAGAGGAGAGGAGAGGAGAGGAGAGGAGAGCTCTTCCATAAGGTAGAACCCTGTCATACTCTGAATGATACTCTGAAACCCACTGGATTTCATGTGATTACAGGTAGATCGTGTATGTGGGCTAAACTCTTCAGGTCCCCTTGTAGTCCATAGCAATATATAAGCAATGTTAGGGAATGATTTGTGTGACTTCAGATGGCTAATGCAGGATGAGATGAGATTCCTTCCACTGATTGAAAAAGGATTGCAGAAACATAATTTTTTATGGCAAAATATTTGCATTTGATCAAATGAACTGCTACAACACTTCTGAAAAAAAAAGTATATACCCAGGCTCCAAATCAGCAATTTCTTTGTGTGGGTAAAAAGGAAACAACAAACCAACAAAGCAACCAAACAAACAGAGAAAAATACAAACTCAATCTCATTCCTCCCAGATCAGTGGCAAGCCTCTATTTAACCAAATTAAAGCTCTACACATTTAAGACCACCAAAAGATGATGTTTCAAATTCAGAAGAGTTATTATATCAAAAAGAAAAAAACAAACAACTTATACAGGTATGTCTTTAAAAAAAGATGTGAGCAGACTGTGAGCAGACTGGAGAGTATCTAGAGAAGGGCCACAAAGATGATCAAAGGACTGGTATGCCTACCATATGAGAAATGCTGAGAGGACTGGGTTAAGAAAAGAAGGCTTACTGGAGACCTTCTTACTATGTTTCAGTATTTAAATGGTGGCTACAAAAATAGACGGCGATTCCCCTTTTAACAAGGAGTCACACGGAAAAGATGAGAGGTGATGGGTACAAGTTACTCCTGGGGAGATTCCAGTTAGACACAAGAGAAAATTTTTTCACAGTGAGACCACTCAGCCATTGGAATAATCTCCCCAGGGAAGTGGTGGGTTCTCAACATTGGCCACTTTTAAGGTTCAGCTGGACAGGGTGCTGGGCCATCTTGTTTAGACCATGCTTTTGCCAAGAAAGGTTGGGCCAAATGACCCTTGAGATCCCTTCCAACCTGGTATTCTATGGTTCTATGGAACATAGTTACTTTTGGTTTAAAACAGTGTTTCAACAGAGATTTCAAAGAACAGAGCTGTTTACCTGAGAGAAAAAATAAGCATATACTTCACTCCTCTGAATCTATACTATTCTAGTGAAATACAGCTAATGTGACTTACTATTTGAGATTCAGCATTCAAAGCTTCTCACCCAGCTTTTAACATGGAAAAGCAACCTGAAGAGTGTATTGAAAATGCAAGGATAGAATGAGGTCAATGAGAAGCGGTTCTTCTAAATGGCATGCCCCCTTTTTTTCTCAGTATGCTTCCTGGCAGCATGCAGTTAAGGAGAGGGAAATGGAACTAAGGGAAAATAAAATGTAGGATTTTTTTTTTAACCATTAGCTATAAAATAAAACACTAAACCTTCAGACAAGTGAAGGGGAAAAATACCTAATTTTGAAAGCTCTTTAAACAGAAATGATGTAGTGGTTTTGGTGGTTAATGGTGGGACAAAATTCACTAAAAGCAGGGTGCATGACAAAGACAGAGGCATAGATTTTATGTCAAGCTATTCTGGTTTCAGTGGAGATAGAGTTAAGTCTCTTCCTAGTAGCTAGTATAGTGCTGTGTTTTGGATTCAGGATGAGAATAATGTTGATAACACACTGTTGTTTTAGTCATTGCTGCACAGTGATTACTCCAAGTCAAGGGCTTTTCAACTTCTCACACTGCCCTAGCAGTGAGGAGTCTCGGGGTGAACGAGAAGCCAGGAGAAGAAATAGACAGGACAGCCGACCCAAACTGGCCAAAGGAATATTTCACACCATATGACATCATGCTGAACAAAAAAACTAGGGGGGAGTTGGCCAGGGGGTGATGGCTGTTGCACTGCATCTGGCTGGGCATTGGTCAAGAAGTGGTGAGCAATTGCTTGTACATCACTTATTTTGTGTATTCTTTTATCATTATTGTTATTTTACCTTTTTTTCCTGTCCTATGAAACTGTCTTTATCTTAACTCATGAGTTTTATCTTTTTTCTGATTCTCTCCTCCATCCCACTGGGGGTAAGTAAGCAAGTGGCTGTGTGGTGCTTAGCTGCCTGCTGGGTTAAATCACAAGCCGAAAAAAGTAGTTAAAGATTAGGCCATTCCAAATTGTTTCAAGTAAGAGCTGTAATGATGACATCAATAAAAGAAAAAAAGTCACATTTAAAATCAGGACTTTCCAAGAATGGAGGGAAGCCTATTAAATGGAACCATCTTCAAAGAGAAGGGATACAGAACATATTATTTGGAACTCAAATTAGATTATGAACTTTTAAAATACTATTTAAATGTATCTTTTGTGAATAAAAACACTGCAATATAGGAGCTCAAATTCTCATAGTTTTTTTGTTACTCATTAATATTCAGACCACAGCACTGGAAATCTTCTGCCTTATGAATCTCAGACATTTCAGGTATGAAGTTTAGTCCAAAAATTCTTACAGGAATTATGCTATCCATCGTTTGCTCTTCAGTCATCTGGTTCAGGGTACAATATCAATTTGTCCTTTATGTTAGGCAAACATCTATATAACAAATATGTACTAGCAAGGGAAAATTCATGAACAAGTCATGGCTTGAATGGAACTAACCTAAACTATTCAATAGGCAACCATCTGGGCTGACGAGTCCTGAGAGTAGTTCACAAATGAGACCTTTTTCAGAATGCTGGAAGAGAAAGGAGTAGCTTTACAGCTGACACTTGCTTAGTTTTGATTAGCATTAGCATGATCTGAAGCAACAATTTACTGCAGGCTGGCACAATTGGACTTGGTAAGTTTGCACCCATTAAAGCTCCCCTTAGCAGAACAGATCCAGAATATCTGCCACTGCAGAAGCAGAGAGGAGAGTGAGGGTCCTGCTGAGAAACACTGACTGCATATTGAAAGGAGAAGTGGCTAAAAGGAGTCCTCAGGACACAGTTCCCTCTCTGGAATTTCTAGAGGTTGTGTTGGGAACATGTTACCCTTTTCTCATGATTGGCTATCAGCTCTCTCCCAGTAATTCTGCATTAAATTTTGATCAGAAGGATTTGAAATGAAACACTGGAACATGTAAATGTGATATTAGAAGAGGATAAAAAACCTTGTCTTGGAGTCTTGCTATCCTTCTTATCTAAGACAGTTTTTTTTCAGTTTCTTTGTTGTCTAAGAAAAACCACCTTAGCTGGGTGATCTTCATCACCCATGCCTTCTGAAAACAAGATTGTCCTTGTAATATGAGGGCAACGTAATATGAGAGAAATTATAGAAAAGTAGTGTTGAGATAAAGAAGATTTATTTCATTTTATAGTTCTTGATGAAGATTGAAAGCAGAGAATAAGGGCAAGCATCCTACAGGTGGGCTAGCATCCTACAAGCAGTTGGATGGTCACAGAGCAAAGAAAGTGCTCTGCAAACTGGTTGTACTGTTTAGAGAACAGACATGGTGACAGTCATCTCAGGCAGCTTTGGATAGAAAAGCTTTCAGAAGTGGGTCTAACAAGCCTCCACTCCCTGTACTTTCCAATCCAAACAAAAGCACTTTTCCCACCTGCCTGACTGTGAGGAGACAGAAGGGTGATTTGCCTCACTCTTTCCCTCCCCGCTCCTCCAGATAAAGACAAGTCAAATTATTTTCTTTCAGCAACCAAAATTAAGTAAAATTAATCCCACCTCTGTGAACTGATGATTTTAAAACATCATTTATGCCAGTTTTTCTGAGGAAGTATGGCATAGTCTGAGGCAAATGCATTTCAACTCTACTTGAACACTTTTGATGAAAAAAAAAAATATTATCTTCATGAAAAAGAAAAAAGAAAAGAAAAAAAATTTTGGTGATACAGGTTCTGTTTACAAAACTAGTGAAGAGTCAGTGCCCTCTGCCTTTGTACAATATAATCTAGTGGCAAGAATGCTTGCTGGGCATGTTGAACAGAATGGATGAAACTCCTGCTCTGAGTCAGAGAACTGAACTTGATCCTTTCTCATAATAAAACAGACTTTGGTAAATGAATACACATACTACTCTTTCATGTCACTCAAGACCCTTTGTTTTATTTTAATATATTTTAAAGAAAATTAATTCAAATGGTACAAGTTATTGTCTTCAATCAAAACCTTTATTTGCTAGAAAATGTGCACACAAAGACCTTTTCATAATAGCCTGAATTAGAACACTCTTACATGTGCTGAGAACATACACCTGAGAAGCAATCCTTGCTTTTTCCAAGGTATGCTGTATTATAGCAGTTCTTGTCAGAGTAATGGCCTAAATTAATAATGTAATTAACTCACAAGGACTAGGAAGATTCAAGTAAAGTAAAATACAAAAGACATTCCCCTGTCCCTTCAATCCTATGGACCACTGCTGTCACACATAGTATGATTACTTTCATTAGAAGAGAGTATCATGCTCATAATGCATCTTGAGTTTAAACAAATGTAGGTAAAAAATAAGAGACGTGCTAGACTAGCAAACAAAACCTGACCCCTTTTTCAGCAGTAGCATTCCCCTTCTGATGTAGCAGGTTATATGGACAGTAGACAGACAATACACATACAACATATGCACAAACATTATGCTGCCCATCTTTTCAAATACAGTAATAACTGAGATGAAACATACTTGCTCTTTGAGCGGAGTGCAGCAGACATCCTTGTTAAGCACCTGCAGGGCATGAGAATCAGAAGATGCTTGAGGTACTAAAACAGGAGCTTTTTATTTTATTACTATTTTATTATGTTTACCTTCAAAGAAAGACTTATAAAACATTATATATATACATGAATTTCTAATAAATCATTGGAAACTGCTCGTGAAACTTTATACCTAGAACTAATTCAGATTTGCTTGGATATGAGCCCTGTCACCTGGATGTGATACATGCTTTAGAGCAGTCATCAAAGGGCACTGATAAGCAGTAGTGATGTATTGAAATGAAAGCAAGAGGGCTGCTGGCCTGCCTGGAGATACTGGCATTAGGATCTGTCTTGTTTTGTCATATTCATTAACAATAGGAAGGAGAATGACTAAATGGACCTCAATGGGATTCTCATATTTCAGAAGGATTGATGGAGCAGGCCCAGCTATGAGAAATGTATATAACCTCTGTAATGAAGAAGTACTCTGACATCACTGAGATACAAGCTCTGCTCCCCTCTCTGGCTATGGAATTCTGGGTCCAGCAGTAATTACTGGGAGATCAGTTCACTCTGTCTCTGAGCCCTGGGGTTTGGCTCCTGGGCCCGAATGTAAGGAGATAGAAAAGGGCTTTTTTGTCAGAAAGTTAATTTTTATCAGAACTGATTTTTACTTAATAAAAATAATAATTATCAACAAAGAAGATAACAGATATCTACATTATTTAATTGTTTTCACTCTCTGTGTAGAATTTTAAGACTAGAGGGTTTTATTAAAATTTTTCAGGAAGGTTCTACAAATCCAGAAAGGATTCCTGGTTAAACCTAGCAATGAGCATAAAACCCAGATACCTTCACCGTTTAGATACTGGTGGCTACATATAAGCATATAACCATTCCCACATTTACCTAAATTTGGGGATTCATATTTTAATTATGATTTTTTTAACTGAATTACTTTATGGTTCTGGTAGTTTCTTGTCAGCTGGTATTTTGCTCCTTTAAGCCCTCAGACATATGTAATGTATGTGTATGTTTTCACCATTTATATTCACTTTGCATACATGCAAATTGATAGCTCTGGTAAAATCTATTGCAAAATGATGGCTTAGGTTTCATTTTCTGTACCTGTGAAGTGAAACCATTAATTTTACTATAAAAGAAGGTATGATTGTTCACTACATAATACCTACAAATCTCCTGATGATTCTTAAATAGTTTCTAAAGGGAAAGATACATTGTTTACATCCTATCCATAAAGTAGCAGAACAGTTTAATTTAAATATTTCAAGTACATCAACATGAGATTAAAAGTCTGAGAGAGTGAAAAACAGCATACATAATTTAGAATTATTTTTATAGTGGAAAGCTGGCCTTTCTATTGAAAGGAAAAGCATTTACTGAGAAATTAAAATAATATTGCTCTCATAAAATTGAAAACTTTCACTTTTGACATGTCACAGAAACCCAAGTTTGACACTGATGCCAAGAAAAGTAATGTTTTTCTTGATCAAATGGAAATGATAAAAATATGACATCCAATTCTGAATCTTCATAAAAATATCATTTCAGCTCCTGAAATTGAGGCTCGCAATTTCATGCAACCCCAGTAAAGTAAAGTAAATGCTCAGGTATCCAAACATTTCAAGATCTTTAAGTCGGTAAATATTTCAACAGAAATAAAGCCAGGGACTCTGTGCCACATCACCATGAAGACTTGGGTGCAGATAAGCTTCCAGGGTTATTGATATTGATAGTGGATGGCCAGGCACTGCATTTTCAGAATGCTTTGGCAGAAATGAGCTACAGATGGTTCTTCTCCATGACCAAGCCCCCCATGAGGCTCACCATGAAGCCAGGGAGCTCCAGGTTAATGCCACTTTGCACACTGGTGCTGTGTCCTGGGAGAACACGTGCTGGTTTACACACCAAAGGGGAATTCCTGCTGGCTTAAATCTTCTCTGCAGCATTAGAGACTAGCTATGCAGAAACGGCCAACCAAGGCCCTATATATCAAGCTATCCATTTTGACAGCCAGGTTAGGTTAATCATTAAAACTCTGCCTCTCTCTCTCTGAGGGTCTCTGGGGCTTTGTTTAATGCAGCAGACAGATGGCACTGAGGAAATTCAGGTGGTGCATGATGAGATTTGGGGTTTTTTTAATGTGGTTGCTAGAATTTTTCAAATAGATTAAGTCCAATTGTAAATCACTTCTGTTCCCAGGGTTGGAGTCTTTATTAGCACCCCAGTGCTTGTGCTGAAGAAATTGATCCTTCAGCAGCAACTGCACTCGATGGGGGAAGGTAATGCTTCTTACAGCATTGTACACCATCTGTTAATGCCCCGTTACATTAGCTAGTGTAACTAGCTAATTACCCAGTGAAATCTAACTTAGTTCATTTCAACACCCATATATTAGTTCTTATTTCCGTTTTTCTTGATTTTCTTTAATCAAGGATATAACCCACATCATTACTGTTCACCATCATGGCTGCTCAAACCTTGAAAGCCATCCCAGTTTATCTGGATCTCTTCAACTAGCTGATTCTGATTATTTTCTTTCTTCTGATAGACATTTCTGTTGGTCTATGATTCTGACACTCTGCCAAATTAAACATAATTTTAAAACAGGAGACAAGACAAGAAACAGGATATGAGCTCTCTCTTTTCCTGTGCATTGTGTGAAGAACAAGTTCCTTCACTCTAGTCCAAAAAGGACAAGAAATACAAAATGCATCCTGCAGGTACAAACCTTTCCTGTAACTTCAAGCTCTTGTCATTGACGGATCCCTGCTGCCACTCATCAGCCTTTCACAGCATGGCTATTTACACTGACTGAGGCAAACAGAGAACTTTGTTTTTGGAGTTAGATACAACAGTAAATTTCACTATTGTTCTCAAAGACAAAGATAAAAAATAATCCATTATGGGGAATAAAAAATCAAGTGAACATAGTAAGTGCTATTTACAGAACAATGGTGCCCTGAAAATTCAAGAGAAAATGATGAACTGAAAGATTTCTGTGGGCAAAATTCATTTCCTCCTGAAGACAAGAGCGGAAACAAGATTTCATCCTTCCATGTGAACTAAGTCTTGTTTTCAGAAGTATTTTACTAATCAGTGATGTCACATTATGAGGTTGGTTTAAAATTTTCTATTCTCGTTTTAAAAGTAATTTATAACCTCTTGCATCTGTGCAAATAATGTCTCTTTGTTTTGTAATGCAACAATTCAATCTAAACCACACTATATCGGTGTAAAATAAGACTCATCAGCATATTGCATTTGAGTAGACACATTTGTAAGAGAAAACCAGTGGCTAAAATCCCAATGTAGAAGTAATATTCACTATGGGCAAGCACTGTCAGAAATTCCACTTGAGTTGAACAGCTCAATGACAATAAAAATAATGTTTTCCGGGCAGAATAATTTATTCAGGGAAGTTTTAGAGGCAGTATTATCTTCTGCAATGTGTGTTTTGAATTCTAGTATGCTTTTTTATTTGCCCATAGTATGGAGATTATATCCAGGTTACCAGCTTCTGCATTTTATATTTTATCTCCAGGATACCAGTTTTTAACCAGTGTTTTTTAACTGTAGGGCAAATTTTAGACCTAAAGCTGGTTGTTTTGGAAATTAGACAGTGGGATTGTATCTTTCATTGCCTTTTATATTTAGATTTCTCCTTTTTCATTCCTATTTTCTCCTGTAGGTATTTGAAAAATATATTATCATTTTCTGTCTTTGATGGTATCCCCCAAAAAAGGAAAACAAAACTTAAACTTGTGCCATTTGAGGCTTTCTTATATAGTCTAAAGAAAACTGGCTTCTCCAGAAAGATTTTTGTGTTTTTTATGTTTATTCTTTATTTTCAATTTTTTAAAGAAAAACATATTTATCAATGTAGTTGTTACTGACTGACTCTGTGAAAAATCAAATTATTTCTGTAAAAATATAATTTCTCCATAAAGATATAATTAAGATATAAAGGTACAGAAGCCTGTATCTTTACAGCATAAAAAGAGATTCAGTAACATCTACCCTATTTATCCAATTTTTGTGAACTTTAGAGATTTTTAGGTTTTAGACAAAGATTTTGCACTATGTCTTCAAGAATCTGATGTGTCCTGAGTGTTTCTTCCTCAGTTCCTGGTTAACTTAAATGTTGTTGGGGTTTTCTTTCTGTCTTCCTCATCCCTTTGCCTCTATTTCTGTCTTGTTAAAAGGCTGACATTTTTTCCAGGAACTTATGTGTCTCAAGAATAAACAAGTTTAAACAGGTTTAACAGAGCTAAAGGAAGATATGCAAACAGTTTTCAAACACATTAAAGACTTAAATAAAAAAGAGGGAATAATCTCTCTTCGAATAGAGTGAGCAAGACAAGAGGTATTATGAATAAATTTCATCAAGAGCTGTTTGGGTTGGAAATTGTAAAAATAAAAACAATCTTTGTAACTGTAAGACAGGTAAATGCTGGACTGAATTATTGCCAAGGAAGGTGTTTTATGACAAGTTAAACAAAGAGCCCTGAAGAAAAGTCAGGTATTTCTGATGCTGCCATGGGGAAGCAAGGATTGGGTGACCTCTTCAGACTCTTCAGACTGTTCAAAGAAACAAAATAAGCCACATCATAGAAAGCAAAGAAGAATAAACAGCATCTACAATCCCCCAAGTGTTCAGAGTATTTCCTTGACTAAAACTACTTCTTTTTGCAGTAGACTTCTTCTTTAGGGTAAGAGCAACTAAAATTTCATAGTTAGCCTGACATTTGGGCAGCAGGAGAAGATAGTCAGGTACCAGGAAAAGTTGGCCTAGCAGGCTTTTAAAAAAATTTGCTAACAGTTTAAAATTTATCTCTGATGAAATTATATAAATTATCTCCTTTATATAGAGAAAATTGACTGGGAAACTCCACATGGCAATTGCATTTCTGGAATAGTGGTCTTTTACAGAAGTTTCAAATGTGTTAAACAGTCATTGTTTGTTAAATATCTTTTTCCCTATCCCTCAGATGTTGCTAAGACTCTGGCTACTCTTTTTCCCCAGCAAATCACATGGCTTGTATGCAGAAGGCAGGTCACATGCGAAGAATAAATTGGTGTTTTGTCAGGCTCTGTAGAATCGTTGGAAGCAACTCTATAGTTTCTGCAATGGATTTAAAAAAAATAAAATACATAAAGCAGCTACAGAACTACATTGTCATTCTGACTTTTTTTTTTTTTTCTATTTTATTTTCTGCTTTTATTCATTAAAGAACTATGAAGCATGGGAAAATGCAAAACAAGTGACCAAAAACATTCCACAAATGTCAGCTAGTTTTGCTTTGTTGTCATTTTGGACTGTCCTTCACTGGCACTACAAGAGGTCAAGGGCTAGAGCCTCGTCCTCTTGGGAATCATGAGGTGCTTTATACTGTAAAAAATATTACCAATAATGTTATTCAAGACATTTTTCTGGCCAAGGCCTAACCAGCTTGTTCCCTCCTAGGTACAGCAAGGCCAGCAAAGTATTCTCTCTTGTTTAATGGGGTCTGGATTCAGAGAGAGTTTTGAGGTGGAATTAGTGATGCCTTTTCATTTTTCTTACTTTTAACCTCCAAAGATTTGTTTGCTTCATGAGAAGAAAATGAGAAGGTGAAAGAGACAAAACCATATCGAATGGACTAATAGAGAAGAAGAGAAGAGAAGAGAAGAGAAGAGAAGAGAAGAGAAGAGAAGAGAAG
>JAVSBS010010195.1:24118-39445 GCA_033124195.1 Coracias cyanogaster | reverse complement strand
TGAATAAAGGATGGAGATTCTCTCTGACTTTTTTCTGTTATTAATGTATTTGTAAATTTTTTAATAATGTATTATTAAAATTGCTTTTTATTATCTCTTGCCCCAGCAGCCAGACTAATTTCTAGCTGAGCTTTTGCTTCTCTCATGTTCTTTGTACATGACCTAACTAAATCCCTATATTCCTCTTGAGTAGCCTGCCCCTTCTTCCAGAGGTAGTAGACTCTCCTCTTTCTCCTAAGTCCCAGCAAAAGCTCCTTTTTCAACAGGCCAGTGTTTTTCCCCACCAGTTTGTCTTGCAGCACATGGTGACAGTCTGCTCCTGTGCCTTTAAGACTTCCTTCTTGAACAAGGTCAAGCCTTCCTGGGCTCCTTTGCCTTTAAGCACCATCTCCCAAGGAAATTTCTCAACCAGCATCCTAAACAGACCAAAGTCTGCCCTTCAGAAGTCCATGGTGTTGGTTTTCCTGCCCCTCCTCCTTACTTTGCCTAGAATTGAAAACTATCATTTCATGGTCACTAAGTCCAAGGTGGCCTCCAACCACCAAATCACACACCAGGCCTTCTCTGTTAGTAAAGAGCAGGTCTAGGAAGGCACCATCCCTGGTGGGCTGGCTTACCGATTGAGTCAGGAAGTTGTCTTCTATACACACCAGGAACTTCTTGGACTGTTTCTTCTCTGCCACGTTGTATTTCCAGCAGATGTCAGGTAAGTTGAAGTCTCCCATGAGAACAAAGGCTGCTGATTTTGAGGCTTCAGGCAACTGTCTGTAGAGCTCTTCATTGACTTCTTCATCCTGATTGGGTGGTCTATAACAGACTCCCAACAGGATATCCACCTCCTTGGCCTGCCTTCTCATCCTTACCCACAAACATTGAACCACTCCATCCCAGTTGCTGACTTCTATACAATCAAAACACTCTGTAATATAGAGAGCCATCACGTCACCTTTTCTACCTTACCTATTCCATTTGAAGAGCTTATAGCCACCCATTGCAGCACTCCAGCTGTGAAAGTCATCCTGCCATGTTTTCATGATGGCGACTATGTCATAGCCATCATGTTGCACAATGGCTTCCAGATCCTCCTGTTTATTGCTCATGCTGTGTGCATTAGTGTAGAAGCATTTGAGCTGGGCTCAATGCGGCCTGCCACCCTTAGGCTCAACCCTTAGGCTATCCCAGTTTTATCCTCTTTCCCCTTCAAACCTAGTTTAAATCCCTTTCAATGAGTCTGGCCAGCTCATACACAAGGATCCTTTTCCATCTCTGGAACAGATTAACTCCATCTGTTGCCAGCAGACTCTGCACAGCATAAAGCTCCCTCTGACCAAAGAATCCAAAATTCCGTATGTAACACCAGCTTCTAAGCCACATGTTAAGTGTATGGGTTTTTGTTGTGCCAGTTCAGCCATCATCATTTTATGCTGCCATCAGTTGCCTGATCACACAGGCCAACACTGAACTCGGCAACATCCCCTCAGAAGTCTTCTTTCAGACAGTCCTGCCACAGGTTCCTGTGAGCCCAGCTCCTCTGCTGCCTAATGTGGTGCCAGCATCAGCTGACAACAGGAAGCTCTTCTAACTAATCGACTCCTGGTTAAAATAATGCTGGCCTCACCCACCACATCAACCATGACCACCTGGGTGAGGGTGGAGCCACAGAGATACAAGCGGGCCAGGTTTTGCCTCTGAAACATGAAGCCAATAGAAAAACCAAAACATTCTGCTAGGTTGTGACTCATCCACAGCTCAACTCCAACTTGGGGCCTATAGCTTGGGCCCCAGCACTTCAGTTTTTCTCCTTGTTTCATTATTCTTCCCCGCTGCTGAAGAGATTGAGGAGAGCCCTACCTGTGCACACCTCCCCAGTGCCCTAAAGTCCTTTTTGATTGCTTTTAAGCTTCTCACTGTGCCTTAATCACTACTAGCCTGAAAAAGCAGCAGTGGATAATAGTCCAATGCCTGAACCAGTGCAGAGAGTTTACAAGTAATGTCCCTAACCTGGGCCCCAGGTAGGCAGCAGACTTCCCTGTGGTGTGGGTTTGGTTGGCATATGGGGCCCCCCATTTCCCTCAGAAAGGAGTCACCCTCTACAATTACTGTCCTTTTATTTTTAATAGTGGCTTCATGAATACTCTAGGGACATCTTTCAGTGACAACTATGAACATTTTGTTTTCTTCTCTTCAAACCCAGAAATATTACAGCAAATCAGATTTCCTGTATGACTTGAACAGTTAGAAAAGCAAGAAGAATACAGAGAAGAGCAACCAAAAATATGCAGGTATAAAACCCTCACCTCTGTGTATTGGTCACTAGAGAATCACATCTGCAGGGAACTGGAGATGCTGCAGGGAAAGGAGTATGAAAAGCTCTCTCCAGCAAAATAAATCCCTCAGGCACCTCCTTGTACTCAGCTTTGTCTATCCAAAGCTACTCTTGCTCTGGGATCCACATTAGTTTTTCTATTCTCTCAATTCTTTTGGGTTTATTGCTAGTGCTGAAGCTGCTGCTAAAGAGAAAACAAGATTTGTTCCTGCAGCAAAGACAGACTGAGTGATGAAAGTTTATTATATGATTAAAAGAACTAAGCATTTCTTACTCCTTGGCCAAGAAATGAACAGGGAACATTTATTGAAGAGGAATTATACAGATGGGAGTCTGACTACAGGTAATGAGACTTTTTTTGCTGTTATTATGTTGCTAAAAATAGAGAAATGTAGGACAAATATTAGAAGAAAAACTTAAAATGGAAGAAAAGGAGAAAGAGTCGTCCCTTGGGATACTGCAAATAAGCACGAGATATTGGAAAAAATCAATCCTGCAGCAGCTAAACTTTTGACTAGAGGACATACCACTGTGTGTATTGTAAGCAGCTCTGAGCATCTGTGCTGTGTTTATTATAACAATGTCTTTATTATTGGGTTGGGGCCTCTTGGGGCTACTGTTTATGACTATGACTATGGCACTGAAGTGACATCAAGAAGTCAACTTTACTATAATATGTTTTTAATGATCTTTTTTTCACAGACCCAGAAATTTCTATGCCACAAACTCCTGTTACTCTTGCTCAAGTTGAATGATACTTCACTTTTCAAAATATCCAGGTGAGTTTGGGGTGCTGTGTAGTGGAGAGGAGCACTGAGTTAATATTTCCAACTATGATTTCCATGTGTTCCATAATTACTCATTCGCTAAAGATTCAGTTTCCCATTTGGAAATAAACTAATTTCTTCAGATGTCAGACTTCTGGCCAACAATCTGATACTTGTATTCTGCCATACGGTTACCCATATGTAACCATGTTAATGGCAATAAAAATAAAGATGAAAACAAAAAAAGTAAAACAGATAGTTGAGCTGTTTGACACTGAGGTAATTCAGTTTCCTCTTCAAAGGTGAATGAAATAGAGAACCATACACTACCCATGGAAATCACAGTAAAAGCAGAAACAACTGTTCAGCTAAAAAATTGTACCTGTCACAGAGTCTCTAATTACTTCTTTTTATAAGAAAGTCTTGTAGAATATTAGCTCCGCTTAAACAGGCAGTTTCAAGAACAAAGGAAAACAGAGGGAACTATCTACCAATGTATTGCCCCTGAAATTTTCCAACATCTGGTGCAAAGTTTTTAAAAGCAGTTGAGAAAGGTCACAGCAGCTGTCACTTGGAGACTTTCATGACTTTCAGACACTGCTTTCGGCTCCACTACCATGGAAAAGGCACTTCAGGGCATTTCTCCACACTCTTTCTTCTATTCGTCCTAAGATCTAATGGGAAGACAGCAATGACCTAGGAAATCAGCAGGACTGTCCATCTGCAACCATTCACCACTATTGGAAAATGTCACTAGAAAATGAGTCTAGTTTGATAGAAAAGGAGAGTCTGTAACTCACAACCCAAGTTATACTCACCCCAAGGCATTACACTGTTGTGCTGCAAAAAAATGGGATTCGGCATCTCAGCCTCAGCTGGCAAACTGAATGCCCCATCAGCTCAGTGGCTGTAGCCACGAGAGGGGAAAGAGAATGATGACCCCCAGGAAACTATCAGGCAATGTCCAGTACAACAAGGAGGTACAAGTTGGGAACACTTTTTGCTCAGGAACAACTCGGATCTTATTTTCCTTCTAGAGTGAAACTGTTTCAGTGAAATCCCATATTGTGTGTCCCATTGGAGCACAAGGGTTTCAACTGCAATTCTACATCTAATGAAATTCTACCTATAGAGTTAGATTTTGCTGCCTCACTTGGTCACTGTTGGCAATGTCAGTATGAGTCTCTCTTACTCTCTGAGGTTCTTGTATATCATACAAATCTGTGATATATGAAGAAATAGCATCCTTCCAAAAGAATATCCTCCAATACCCTGACTTCTGTAAAGGTTCATTGGATTTTACAGGGTTTGCTACCATGGCAAGAGTGTTTGAAAAAAAAAAAAAAACAACAATCCGAAAAGATAATATATACTGATTATTCTGGAAGTAGATAAGCACTAATGCTGCACATTTAAACTGTCTTTGGTAAATAAATTGCCAAAAGCAAATTACTACAAATAAATAATACTACCACTAATAAATAACAGTAAGGACAAACCATTTCTGTATGCACTACGTGGCCGCATTTTCATGTTGACTAGACTAGTTTATGAGCTACATGTCAACTGTTTACGATTAGGGCTGCTTCTGTATTTAAGTAGTGTACACTATAAAATTCAAGGGACTTAAAATGCTATCTGTGTCTGACTCATGTAAGGGGTGATAGACACCCTTAATTTGCAAGCATTAGCAAAATGAGATGCGGTTGCAGAAAATGTAATTGGATCATCTTTGTATTTTATGTCAGCATGTCTAAGTGCTGTTAAAAGATGCACAATACATACAATGCAATCTGACAGCAAATAGAGTAGCTGTTGTAGGCATGACAAATAATAGCAGACTTCACTTTTCATTGTCATTTTTTCATAGGCAATATCCAATAAATGAGGAAGCTATAAGACTGCCTAGAAACTTAACAGTTTTAAAAACTTTCTTACATTATATCCATAATCGCAGTTCCATTTGGAAAGCATGGAAGGCTGTCTCTGTTTCCAACCAGATAAATTCTGCTTTAAGTACCATCTCATCTTCATTTATTATTACCTTGAAACTTTGAAACACATATGATGAAATTATGTGAAAGACTTAGGTACAGTATATCATATTTTTTAACTCAGTCTGTCAATAACACAAACTAATCATTACCTGAGTTGCTATCTGCATTTTTAAGGAACTCATTAGTGTCATCACTAGACATGGTTGTATAATCTGAAGAATACTTCAGTCTTTCTTCTGGTGACAGCATGAGACGTCCTCCCTTCATTCACATGGTCTCCTCACTTCAAAATAATTGACTCAAGGGAAATCAGTCCTGGAAACATCTTCCAAGTACCCTGCTTCTAGCTTGGCTGTTAAAGAACAGCACATGGAAAATGATTAGTCTTGTGTCATGACCCATGCAGGTGAGAAATCCTTCTATCTCCAAGGATGAGGCTGCTTTGCCAAAAGGTAAAGAGCTGCTGCTGCCTGTGGAGTGTAACAGCCAGTTTCCCAGGCCACTCCTTTCTTTGAACTTCTAGCATCAAGAGAAAAGGAAGGTGTTTTAATTGCATTGCTGTTGCTCATTGCATACTAGGACACATAGAAGCGTCTGAGTGGAAGGGACAAGAGATGATTATGCTAGTGATGGTTGCATTAAGAAGTAAGGAAGTATTTCCAAGAAACCTCTTCTTTTACTAGAATTCTGTTTCAGCAGACCCCTTCAAGTTTGTCACTTGCAGTAGGTTTATTTTATTTTTCTATTTGATTTATGTTTAATGAATAACATTAAAAAATGCAAACAATTTTATGGACTTTTTTTTTTCATTTCTCATCAAGCATACGCAAAATCCACATAAACTGGGTTTGGGTGCATTTTTTCGGTTCCACTTTCATTGCATTACAGTATCTCATTCCTCTCTTTACAACATGAAGCAAACTAAAGTTATTCCTCTGTACCAAATGAGGGCTAGAATGTAGAAAAAGCAGAGGGTACCCAGGGATGAGTAAGTTAAAAAGAGCACAGGGAGCAACAGATGAACTGAAGGTCATTTTGATGACTCAGCACCTACTTTTGTTGATCAAGTGTGTTGTTCTTCAAAGTGCCCAGCATAACTGGAATCCTAAATTTTTCATCTAATTAATGAATGCAAGTGTGTGATAAGACCTATACAAGTCATTTATGATCATGACACTTCAGTGGAAACACCTGCAAACCCATTTGTGAGCATACTTCTCTTTTGAGAAGGTACATGCAAATTACACAAATGTAAACACTTGTTCTACCACAAGTTTATGACATCTTGAATGGCAGGCAGAAAAGCAAGCATGCAGGGAAAAAATACAAAGCATTTTATCTGTATATTTTTTGAGTATACAATGCGTATAACTGGCAAGTTTAGTTTCTGTATGCCCTTGAGGATTCTGAAAGTTCTGAGCCTTGCAGAACTGAGGCAGTGGTTATAAACTGACAAGTGGAAGGTAGCTCCTGGAATATCAGGCAGCTGCTTTTTTTATTTCAGATGTCACCGAAAACCAGACCTTTTAAATTCTACTGATAAGTAACTAAACATTTATATATAAAGCACTTACAGCAGGAATTTCAATCACCCAACCTAGTATTTACAGCTAGAGTATATGACCCCTCTGTGCAAGCGTACTTAAAACTGCCTATAAGAGAATTCATTACATTCTGTGCATTAACCTCCTTCTGCCTGTTATGATTCCCTCTTAGCTGCTGTGTGTGATGGCTATTGGTTTTCTATTTTTTATCTTAGAATCAAGTCATTTTCCTCTGCCTGCAATATGTACTTATTGCAGGGAATAGCTTCGCCTCAAACAAAAAAGAAGAATCTCAGGGTGGATTTAAACATTCTTTATTAAATAAAAGTAAGAAATGTGAGCCTGAATTACCATCTATTTTATTTCTGTTAAAATACAGAGAGGTGGAGAACAATGCTACATGTGTCCTCAAAATAGGTAGCAATCTTGGGTTAAAATAAAGGCAAGAAGTTTTCTGTAAATAAACATATTAAAAAATAGGTAAAAGCAGAAACTGGAATTTTTCTTCCTTGGGCAAATCTGAAACTTGAAAGTAAGTTTCTTTCTAAAATTGAATTTTTAAAAAAGGCTGACATTTCTCATGGAAAGATAATTTGAAATGTTTATTGGAAAAAAACAGGAACTGCATTTATTTTCTTACTTTTCACAAGGTGAAGGAGCTACTAAATAGGGATATTTTTAAGAGAAAAAAGACAGACAAGCTCCCTAGAAGACAGGAAAGCTTTAGCCACAGAGTAGTCCTCCAACAGGCTTCCTCTAGAAGCACAAAATGTACCAGAACTTCATTTCTCATGTGTGTGGGGGTAGAAGAAAATGTACAGAGGGCACCAGTCTATTTTATCATAGATATGGAAAAACTGAGCTACCTTTCTTACTGCATCTTGAAAAGTTCTGAAATTATACAAGTTGGGCTTAAAACAGGAATTACAGCTTCATTACAAGAGGAAACTAAGGACAATCCAACTCTTGGTAGATGAAGTATTCTATTTTATCAGCAAGTTGCTTTAAGACTGATTTCTAGCATATTTCCATTGGTTATTCCTTTTTTCATTGCAGCGGCATTTCCAAAATTTAGGTTTAATCATAAGCCTCAAAAGTTTCTCTCGTAATGACCAAATGAAGCTGTCAAAGCATGCAAAAGCAAAAGTCCAAAAGTTGAGTCACTTCATAAAAATTCTGAAATTGCTTTAGTCAATGTGTGAAATGAATGACAAACATATAAATAATTTCATTAAATTATTTTATATGCTCTTGACAACAAAATTATGTTCATATAAAAATGTATATAGAAATTCATTCTGCTAATAAATCATCAGAAAGTACTAAATAAACCTGGACATCTCATGTGGCATACCCATTAGAAAGTCCTTTCTAAGCATTATGTAAGCCTCACAGAAAAGCAGAATTTTGAGAAAAAAAATAAACAAGGAACATATTCTGATGGACAGACACTGGGACAGAAGAGTACCATGGAAAGAGAGAAAACACCAGAATAACTCTGCAAAGAAGTTCAAATCCGTTGACTCATACATGGAAAAGAGAATGCTCATTCCTTACTCCTAAATACTGGCAGAAAGGTCCAAAAATGACAAACTGTGATTGCATTCACCTGATCAGTCAGTGAGTGGTGAGGAGCAGAAAAAAATGGAGACAAGGAAAACAGTGCTGAGAAACATGCAATGTGTCATCCATCAGCCATGTTCAGATGTATCCAGATGTTAATGCAGTTTGAAAATAAAAATCGCATTTATTTTTGCATTTAGTTTTCTCCTGATGGAAGAATCTTTTCCAGAACCATCTCAGGTGCAGGAATAGCCAGGAGAAGTGAACTCACCTCCCTGGGAGTGGAGGAGCTGGAAGACCCAAGAGCTGCCTTTCCCACCAGTGTCTCTTTTCCCCTGGGAATTCTGAGACCAAATCCCTTAATGTCCCATTTTGGATGAATCCCACATTTGCACTGACATAGTGATCTGAGGAAAACTCCTGCCACATCTGATCCAGTAATGGTTTTTGCAGGAAACCTTTCTTTTCTCTTGCTCTGCCTCTACATATAAAAGTGGTCATGTCAGTGTTAGTATTTCTTTTCTGATCAACAACAGAGAAGGAAAAAAGAAAGTGTGAGACAAGGTGATGCCACTTACCATTTCTTTACAAATTTTTATTAGAAATCCTCTACTCAAGGTAATTGGATCATTTCTTTTATCCACAAATCTGAGACAAAGAAATACAAAAATATGTCTGTGACAGAGTGTAGGAAATGAACAGAAGGATTTGGAGGTACTCTAGAGAAAGAAAGAAAAAATAGATTTAGTTATTTTACAATTCAGAGATGTTAATTCTTCGTAATGCTGAGAAATAAGGCAGAATTCATGTTTATGTTGGTTTGAAAATGCTGAGAAGGAAGGCTTTCAAACCTACTAGTAAGAATATGTTCTTGAGATCTTTCATACAGCCAATTTATTGTCTTTAAAAGTCCGCTATACTTTTAGAGCTTTAGAGCTTTTTTCTTGCATCACTCAGACTAACACAAGTATCCTGAGGTTCAATACAACCCAGGCTATGTTGCTGCAGAGCCTTTACAGATAAATAAAGAGTCCGGGTCTCAATGACGGGGGCTGGAATAGATCCCAAATGAATAAGAAACTGGAGGAGCTGAGTGAACCATGAAACTGTCTAAATGTATACATTAGATTATATGAAATGCTAACATCTCTTTTGGCCAGTAACTTGATAGCTTTAAGTCTGATACTTAAGCACGATGCTTTTATTGTTTGGATATGAAAAATATTCATTGAGATGGATGGCTGCAGGGTTGGGTTAATTTTTTTTTCTTCTGGAAACAGGCTTCCACTGCAAGTCATTTGGATGATTCTCAAAGACAAGGTAAAAATGAGGGATCCCAACCAACTGCTAGCTCCTGATTTCATTGTAAGTGAAAGGGATTAAATGTTTTGTGGGATCAAACCTTTCTGGAATTAGGTACAGGATAATCAAAAGCAAATATATTCAGGCCTCCAAATGTTCAGAATAACAATCTGGATTCAAAGGTCGTAGTTCCACCTATTCCTGATTAACTGTAAACGTTGCAATAGTTAGAAATTCAGTGGTATGGTATACACATGCCTTCTACATCTACAGCATTGCTTAGGCTTCCACTTTATTTGAAACGAGGCTTAGCACAATGGGTGAAAGGTAGAATTGTACTGATACGCAGATGAAGAAGGCATTCCTAAAGAAAATATAAGTGGATCAAGGTCAGTGGTCCAAAATGGCTTGTCTTAGTCCCTGTATATCTTATTCAAACAAATAGTTTTGTTGTGTAAAGAAAGAGTAATACTCTGTGATGACACCATGAAAAAAAGACCTTGAAGTTTCTCTCTCACTACATAAACACATAAAAAATTACAAAGATTTCTAATCTTTAAAGAAATTAAGGCATTGGCTCCATTGGTTTAACATAGACTTTACTAGGTATAAAATCAATGCCTTTGTATCATTGAGGCTGGCAGAATATGCAGGAAACCTCTATATCCTCTGCCTTTTCCTGAAAGGGGGCAGTTAACTGGTAGAAGGAAGAGTTGTTGTACTTGGCAATGAAGACAGATATTTAGTTAGCCATTCTGATTGGAAAGCATAGTTAAAAAAATTTATTTTGATGTTCTAACATAAGGAAAAACCTTTTCACTGTGAGGGTGGCAGAGCACAGGAACAAGCTGCCCAGAGAGGTTGTGGAGTCTCCTTCTCTGGAGACATTCAAGACCCGCCTGGATGCATTCCTGTGTGATCTACTCCAGGTCACCCTGCTCTGGCAGGGGAGTTGGACTTGATGATGATCTTTCAAGGTCCCTTCCAACGCCTAACACTCTGTGATTCTGTGATTCTTACATGTTATCTTGTTTAGATACCCTAAGATATGTAAAATAAGTTCTGTTTAAGCAATGAAACATAACTAGTGTTAAAGGAGATGTAGAGTATGCATTTGTGTTAAAAGCAACAACTTCCTTATCACGCCATCTGCTCACTGTTATTTTTCTAGAGCAATTGAAAATGGCCAGTAAACTAAAGTCATTAGAATTTTGTGTTATTGTCTGAACACATAGATAGTTTAATAATCAATAAAATCTTAATTAAAATCCAGGTTTTAGACATGCTGAGCAGACAAATTTCCCACTAAGCTCAGTAGGCACTGCAGTTCTCAACACCTCTGAAAACACGGAAAAAATTGGTTAGGTAACTAAACACATCCCAGCTAAATAGGTTAGCATATTTCAAAATTTTGCCCCAATTACTTTACATATAGTAGGCAATGGACGGTTAGCTAGAAACCAGATGTCTGGGTAAAATTTTTATGCAATAAATTCAGATTAATCACACTGAAAGGTGGTGGAATAGAACAACAGAAATTCCTACAGAATAATAATAATATAAAAAATAGAAATGCAAGTGATGCATATTGGAAAAATAGAAGTTGATAGCGATCCAACAGTCTTACCTAGAATATGTTCTCTCCATCTTTATGCATAGAGCATCTGGACAAAAAGTGGGCCTTTAGTTTGTCAAAAATATTGCCATAGTGCCTGTGTGATATATACATCTATCTGGAACTGCAGTGACAATAAAACTGATAGCTATGTGGTTTATAATGTAAGAATCTGGAACTAGTACAAAATAGAGCTGTATACCCAGCCATTAACTCTGTTAGATATCAGTTCCTTCTCAAAGCCTGTTGGGACTTTCCTAAGATATAACCTTACCATTAAAGTATGCTATAATGTGATTTGGCCTTTCTCCAGCCTGAAACAAAGAATCCACAGTTTTGCTTAGGTCTATAGGTTAATCTGACTTCACTTTGCTCCACAAAATTAATTCTGAAAACATAAGAAATGAATTTTCCTGATCAGTTGTGCAAATATGATTAATAAAAGACATATTTTTTCTGTTTAAACATCACAGTGCCTTAAATATCTGTCCTAGTAGCCTGGAGACAAACTTTTGGCACCAGTTCACAATGTGCATCTGAATAGTTCTGAACCTTTGCAGAGATCAAACTGTACTTGTATAATCCTCTGAGTTCCCATGGAAAGCTGTTTGACATTATCTGTCAGCCTCTTGCTCTTTATGATCAGTGTAGGATGAATGTATCAGGAGAGGAATCAGCATCATAGCCCTGAACTCTGCAAGAAAGGGAGCTCAGGAGAGGGAGAGGGAAAAAAAAAAAAAAGGAAATAAAAAGAAGCTATTCAGTGGTAAAAGGAGTGCTATAGAAAACAGGAATTGAATTTCATTGAATACCTGGGTCTTGTTAGAGCTGCCTATAGTGTGTTCTTTCCTTCCATGTAATGTCTATGCACACACAAAAAATATGTTGTATGGCAGGAGGTCATTGCCACAAGTTAAATGATGTGATTCCAGCTAGTAAAATGTCTTATTCTGTAGCATACACTTTAAATACTTAGACATATATTGTATTTTACACTCTATGCCATGGAGTTCTCATAAATGTTTTGTTCAGGTCAGATTTTAAAGGGCCAGCTAACCTCCGTATCCATTCAGAGTATCTGTAAAACAGCATCTGGAAGGCTGAGTAGAGCCACATAAGGACAAAATTTTCTCAAATGTGTGGCACTGGTATGGGGTTGCACATACTAATGTCAAAGGTGATACAGAAATGCACCTCAGGGGTACAAAAAAAGAGATGAAGGAAAAACACTTCTAATAATGTCGGGCTTCATTAGTATTCAGTGTTAAATGACAGAGATATTGGGCAAAGAGCTTGGTCAAGGGAACTTAAGAGTTATTAGAAACATGGCTTCTTATAGGTTGGATGCTTAATAATTTCTGAAAGGGTGGAAGGGATTCAAACCACAGTTTGCTCATGTTTCTGCATATGATGTTTTCTGCTGGGGAGAACAAAAGAAGGCAAATGCATCTTTGCCTTAAAGAAGATGAATGAGATGGGGAAGCTGTTTATAGAAGAAAGGCTAAGAAACGTCTTGAAGGGAGGAATTTTTTCAAGGTAGCTCCAGAGCTTACATATACTTTATGTAAGGCATGATTATTACTTTTCTTTTGGTGTAGAGCCTCAGTGTTGGCAGTTTTTCATCCCAGATGATCTAATCCCTTTCCAGTCCAGGTTTTTCTTCCCTTAGCTCATTTGTCATATACAGTAAATATGACAAATAATGATACAGTTGAAACACTGAGAGCTCACAGAGGGCCCACATTATTCCTTATAATGGGTTCATCACACTCCTCTGCAGAAAATTGTTCAAGACCTTGTTAACTTTTGTTCAGTAGATCGTCTTTGTCTGACATTTTGCTCTGTGTGTCCTGTTACCTGGGAAAAGAAACTATTGCACTTTATAAAGTATATGAATCACTTCATTCTCCCCCAGGCAAAATGTATCCATGTATGTAAGTCCTTAGACTGCAAAGGCCTGTATGAGAGCTGCCCTTGAATTAGGATGCTGCTCACGGAGCCTGATTTGGGCAGGATGCATTGGGAAGATGGTCTGTACTGTTTGTGCTGCAAACAGGGGTCAGAAAGAGTATCTAGTAGAGCTTAGATCTGCATACGCGCCAAATGAGTAAGATCTTGGGTTTGAATTTTTGTTTTAATAAACTGCTTTGGTTTCAGCCATTTCTTCCCCATTTTCCACCAAGAAGCCTTCTGTTTCTCAGGCTGAATTCCTCAAAGTGGTTCCTTCCTCCAGTCCACATCCTTTTCATTCTTATCAGATTCAGAGTGAACCACATGATTTTCATCCAGTTGCTGAATCTCTAACAGCAAAGGAGAGCACTTAGTTCTTGGAAATACACTTTTGTTTGGGTGAGGCAGAAGTAATAAATCTGTACTCCATCTCAGAGAAATTGAAGCAACATCCAGGCACTTACTTCAGGAATGTGACAGGTTTCTGTAATCAGTCATGTCAAATGCAGCACACTGGTCCAACAATTTGAACGGGAATAAAGAGATCTTGTGAAGAGCCACTCCAAAAAGATCAGATTATCTCAGTGCCATCATTTTACATGAAGCCAGACCAAAACGGTCACTCCAAATCCTAACAGTAGTTCAGATGTCCACACTGTAACACTGCATCATGAACTGCTTTGCTTTGTGCACCCACCTCCTCCCCTTTGAAGTCCTAGGATATGACTTTTTTTTCTTTATGTTAAAATCTTAAAGTGGTTTAAATTCTTACACCATTTAAAAAGTTTAATGCTCAAAAATAGTTCAAATTGCTTTAAGGATTCAAAGCAGCTTTCAGTTTTAAAGTAGCTTAGAGCCATTTCTTTAAAAGGTTCAAATCCTTCACTAACTGCCTGTCTCCCATGCAGAGTTACAAGACAACCCCAAACATCACCAAATTTTACACGAATCTAGGGTCCTGTGCCTGTAAGTCTCATACCCCTGATCACAGTTATAATTTTAAATGTCTTCCAGGTCTAAAGCTGTAACATTATTAATCATACTTGGCTCATGAGTTTGACATTGGTAATATCTGTTTCTTTTGCATAATTTATGAAAGCTTGAATACAGCTTTCATATGGACGATATTTTGACTGGTCAACACATTTTCATCAAGATTATTTTTTTCAGTAGAAAAGTGGCTTCTTGACTGGTAAGGATTAAAGATTACAAACTTGACAAAAAGCTTTTCAGTTTTTGATTAAGAGGAATCCAAATGTTAGGGAGGAGATCTGTGTGTCTCTCTGTGTGAAAGTGGGTGGTTAGCAACATAACCATGGAAAAAAATAGTCATTGCCAAACACATTTGTGCTAACAGTTTCTGGTTGGTGAATGAAATGTCATTAAAATATTTCCTTATCCTCCTCTTTTTTGTAACATAGACAATTCTCTTTCCCACTAAATTTTAAGGTTGTTTGTGCCAATTTTGGTAATAGTTAGAAAAATACTTTTGCATTTTTACTGTATGGATAACTATAAAAAAATTACACAAATATTATAGTCATAGAACAACATGCAGTTATAAAATTTCTATGTAGTTTGTTTTTCAAAGATAAAGAGTGCTTAACTAATTTCAGCCCATTCACTCATGACTGCTTGACTTTGATGTGTATGAATGATTGAGATTCATCTGAAGATTTGCCAACATGATTATAACATTTCTTTCATTAACGAATTGTCTGGCATCAAACAAGATGCAAGTTCATGTTGTAACCTATCCTTCAGGTGAAAAAGTTACTGCATCTCTTTCCTTTGTCTGCCCATGTCATGCCAATGGCATCCTGGCCTGTATCAGAAACAGTGTGACCAGCAGGAATAGAGAGGTGATTATGCCCCTGTACTCGGCACTCGTGAGACCGCACCTTGAGTACTGTGTCCGGTTTTGGGCACCACAGTACAAGAAGGACATTCAGGTGCTGGAGCATGTACAGAGAAGGGCAACAAAGCTGGTGAAAGGGCTGGAAAGCATGCCTTATGAAGAACGGCTGAGGGAACTGGCTTTGTTTAGTCTAGAGAAGAGGAGACTGAGAGGAGACCTCATTGTCCTCTACAACTACCTAAAAAGAGGTTGTAGAGAGGTTGGTGTTGGTCTCTTCTCTCAAACTAGTGATGATAGGACAAGGGGAAATGGCCTCAAGTTGCATCAAGGGAGGTTTAGATTGGATATTAGGAAGAAATTCTTCACTGAGAGGGTAGTTAGGCACTGGAACAGGCTGCCCAGGGA